>JAVJHY011530285.1:0-12026 GCA_035593235.1 Phascolosoma agassizii | reverse complement strand
GTTCGCGTTTCTGAGCTTCTCGGTCGAGCGCGTGGACTTGTATGATGAGTTGCCGTGAGTTTGCTTCGCCCACGTGAAGCTACTCGGCAAGTTCATGTCGACTCCGGCTCGCTGCGCTGCGACGTAAACATTGTCGATGCTGACGGTCGTGTCCTGCTGCGCTTGCAGCACGTCGGGCTGCGCCGCGCATCCGCGCCGGCCGTCCACCCCGCTGCCACCGCCGTCGCCGAGCAATCACCAGCAGCCGAACCACACGACCTTGATGCGTACGCCGTGGCCTGTCCGTTCTGTGCCGAGTATTTGGGCGGTAAAAGCGTCGTCTGGAACAGTTGCGCGAACCGTCACTATGGCGTCCAAAAGCGTATCGAGATCATAGGCCAAGCTATTTGCGGCAGGTCTCATCGACACCTCGATCGGTTCTGCAATATCAATTTCGTCAGTCATTGTCCGGGTCCTGCGTTCGAAAGTTCTGCCGGTGCACCGATAAGGCGGTCGCTAACCTGCGCGTAAGTGCTTGCCTCGATTGATTATGCTCAGCCCGTTCGTCGAGGCGGTCGACACGAGCGAGGTGATGCAACAATCGGTATTCAACGTTCCAGCGAATAGAGCAAGAGTAAGGCGGCGGAATCGCTTGTGTGGGCGAAGCCAAGCTAAAATGTGTGTGGCTTCAAGCCAGATTACCGCGACGCGTCAGTATTACATCTACTCAGGCGCTCTATTAGGATCGGTGGCGGCCCCGATCTTTGTCGTGCGTCTTTCTTTGCGACACTAGTCTAACGATTATGAAGTGACTGGGAAATGTCTAGTCGTGAAGATTGTTCGATTGCACACCAAAGCAAAAGCCGGGAAGCCGTCGTAGTGGTCTAAATTGTCCTCAGTTACTCGGGCTCAATATCGAGCGTAACGAGGAACCGCGACACCATATTATACGCGGCGATGACGCCAACGATTTCGACGCATTCCTGAGTGTCCGATAATGTGCCGCGAAGCGCTGCAAAAGTCTCATCGCTAACGCCTACGCTGCAGCACATTTCTCGGGTCGTTGCGATTACAGCCTGTTCAGCTGGACTAAACATTGACACATCCGCATCTGCGTTGTTCAAGCCGCGTAGCGCGGCGCTCTGCGCCTGTGAGCCGCCGGCAGCAACAAATTCGGGGAGGTGATGAATGAATTCGTATTCCGCTTCATTGACAACCGCGACTACGCAGATCGCCAATTCGCGAAGCTTCGCAGGCACGGACAAGTTATTACGGACATTGCCGAGGAAAACGTTCCAACCTTGCGCGAAAGGAATGCTGTGTAACAGCATGCGATCGAGGTTGAAGAGCTCTCCGCCGCGGCGCATACGGATTGAGTCTAGAACATCCGCCGGTTCGCTAAGATCGCGCGGCTGATAGGGTATGCGTGGCATTACTGCGGTGGTCGCCGAGCCGCTTTCACACAAGGCACCGCGCGCCGTCTACTTCGTGTGGAGATGCCGCTCCTCGGGGGGCGCAAAAACGATTCCTTTTCAGTTCGCCGCGAATGAGCGGTTGCGTTCGCGTAGTTCTTCAATAAGGTGATCGAGTCCTTTGTTTTTGACTGTCGATTTAAAGTGGCTGCGGTAACTTTGGACCATGCTTATGCCAGCAACGCTAACGTCGATTACTTTCCAGCCTTCGCGCGAGAACATCCGGTAATCGACGTTTATTTCGTCACCACCGGGTGGGCCAACCTGCGACCGCACTAATACCTCACGCTCGCTTTTTTGCTTCGGTTCGTCGGTAAAGCGCATGCCATTTTCGGGTACTTCTTGATTATCGACGTAACTCGACAAAGCACCCGTGTAGAAGCGCACGAGAAAGGCGCTGAATTCTGCGATAAATGCCTCTCGCTGCGATTCAGTTGCGTCGTTCCAGTGATCGCCGAGTACCAGGTTGGATGCGACTCGGAAATCGATGTGTGGAACGAGCGTCTGCAGGACCAAATCATTCAGCTTGCTGGCGTCTTTACGCACCGCGGGATCCTGTAATGCGGCGACCATTTCATTTGCGATGCTTTCGAGCTGCGCTCGCGCTGCCTTGGGATCTGCATTCGCGGCAGCATTGAACGGTAGCGCGGCGCAACCAAGCATCACCACAGCACATAAAATGCTAACGATCTGCGTATTCTTAAAAGTTATTTTTATCATGCATTGCCTCTAATCGCCGTGCGCGAGCACTGCGCGGGTGTCTCTTGCGAGCGCATTCTAATGGAATCCTAGGGGTTGTCGACAGTACTTTGACCGTGATTCGACCAATTGGTTTCAGGATTGGTGAAATTCGTGACGAGTGAGACTTTAAGTGAAAGGTTCGTTCCCAGCGCGTTGCCGTTGCATAATCGTCACTCGAGCCACGATCATTGCGGTTCTGCGGGACAATCGTTTCGATTCGGATCATTACGGCGGTTGTGAAGGCCGCCGGGGATAGCAGCTTACTGTGTAATAATTTTTACCAAGTTCTGGTCGAACGCAATGTAGTCGGACAATTCGCGCGCGAATTCGAGCGCTGCCGAATAGCGCCACCCTACGTTTTGTATGGTCGTGTCGCCGTGTGCAAAATTGAAATAGTTCGTATCGCCCTTTAACGGACAATGGGATGTTTTATCGGACTCCGGAAGATGTTCGAGCTGTACATCCGCAAGCGGGAAGTAGGGAACTGGATCGTATATGTGGTAGCCCACTTCGGATAATTTAAGTACTTTTTTCGAGTCTGCGACGACTCTCTCGCCAATAATGGCCAGGTAGCGCGTCGTCGGAAAACTATATTCCATGAAATGCCGGGGTTCGTCCGGTCGATGAATGGCGCCTTCTATTAACGTGATCTGTTGCATGTTTGATCCTCTCGGATAAGAAGTGATCTCGGGCAAATCAAGGATGATTCCTAGGCCGCGTGAATCGCTTCAATTAACTCATTCCATCTATCAAATCCTGCGTCGCCGGTCATGGTCATATATAGCGAGACCCGATCGAGGACGCCGTGATAACGCTCACGAATCTGCTTGCCAACCTCGGCCGGTGGACAAATAACCGCAACGGCTTCGAGCAAGTCATCGGGAACGATTTTCGCCATTTCCGCCATATTCCCTTCACGCATGAGTGTATTGAGCTGCTTGCCAAGGTCGTGAAAGCCGTGATGTTTAAGGAGTGCGCCGTAACTGGGCGTAGAACCGTAGAACGATACTTGTTGGCGAACACTTTGTTCCATTGCGCTACGATTCGCTTCCGTGTCGCCGGTGATCACAAACACTGGTGAATACAGCTCAAGATCCGATACAGACATGCCGCGGGTTTTGGCGCCGGTGTCTAGCGCTGGACGCACGACTTCGTTTAAGTAACTGACGGAATGCATCGGATGAACGTGAAAACCGTCGGCGACCTCGCCGGCAGCTCGGCACATGCGCGGGTTAACCCCAGCTAGATAAATCGGAATAGTTGGATGGTCGATCGGACCGGGGTTGAAAAACGGATTGATTAGTTTAAATCGGTAGAATTCGCCGTTGTAGTCCGGTCGCGTTCCGTTTTGGAACGTATCCCAAATTGCGCGCACACAGCGAATGTAATCGGTCACTCTAGCGGCCGGATGATCGAAGTCTGCTGAAAAGCGTCGTTCGACGTGGGCGCGGACCTGCGTACCTAAACCCAGGTGTAAGCGACCGTTCGAATACTTTTGCAAATCCCACGCAGTTTGTGCCATAGAGAATGGTGTGCGCGCGAAGGCGACCGCAATGTTGGTCCCGACTTGGAGTTGTGTTGTTGCTGCCGCGGCGTAAGCTAATGGCAAAAATGCATCGTTGGTGGCCTCGAAAGTCCACGCGCAATCGTAGCCCGCAGATTCGATTTCTTGTGCCTTGTGTGCGGCATCGGCAGGGTTTAGCGCCGGCATTAAAGTATCAATTTTCACAATGTATTCACCTTCTTTTGAATTCTCAGGCTAGCGATTCAAGTGCTTTTCGCTCGCCGCGCCCATTTTTCCGCCAACTTCGGTGCCCGACCTGGTGTGCTCCAAGGACATTTTGCGATACACGCGGCACAGCCTAATGCATCGCCGAAGTAAGGAATGCATTTATCAAAATCGACGTACCATTTTGTAACGCCACGGACTAATTGCTTCTCGGCGTGTATTGCGCGTGGCGGACAGGCGTTGGTACATACTTGGCAACCACTGCAAAATGTATCAACCCCAAACGAATCGGGCCGGTCTTCAACTAATGGCAAGTCGGTGCTGACGACTGATAATCGGAAACTCGAGCCAAACTCACGGTTAATGAGCGAGCCGTGTTTACCGAGCTCGCCGAGTCCCGCAGCAATGGCGGCCGGCAGCATGTTGAGCGCAGTGGCGTATGGACCTTGGTAGGCCTTGGCGTTAAATCCGAGGCTAAGAATATGGTTCGCGAGCTTGCGGCATGCGCGCGCCGCTTTGTTGTATTTATCGCCGACTTCAACCGCGGCCGCAGGATTCGAAAAGCTCGGCGGTGCCTGATCTAACTGCTCGTGGTCCATGGCGACCCCAATCACGACTAACCACGGATGGTCAATTTCGAAACCCTCGTACACCCACTGCGGATCCAGGCGGGCGATCCCCACCAGCTCGCTTTCATTGTTGAGTGCGAACTGCTTCACCGCCGCACTGGCGTCTTGTGGCACCATTTCCGCCTGATTTGGTGCGCGCTCAATTGGATGCGGGCCGCGGTCAGCAGATGGCGTATATACGGTACAGACCGCTTCGGATTGGCGATGGTGGTCAGTAACGGCAGACTGTAGTTCGCCGAAGTCGTGTAGATGTGGTTTGTGCCAAAAAAATGGTGACGGCCGACGCGACTCGGATTCGCCTAAACCATTGACCGAATTGCCCGATACCGCCGGAAACTTGGACGTGAAAAACGGATTCGCTACATATTTTTCGCGGTTCGCCACGGTCACGCCCGGGGAGCGTCTAGGTTCGTGCATCGAACGTCGCAACATTGATCACGACACCCGTCGTTGGGTGGACGGGTCGCTCTATGCCAGTGCATCGCGGACCAGCTTAAAACCAGCCTCAACAAAGGTCCACATATTCGCTTCGCGATCGTCGCTACCTGTTTCGATTCGGGTCGACAACGTGCGTGGTCCGTCTACGGCGAGTACACAAATTCCGGGCGGATGGCCGTAACGAGTACCGGCCGGGCCGGTTGCGCCGAGCTCGGCTAGCCCCCAGGTGGCGTTTAAATTTCCCCGCATGCGGCGTGCGCAAAGCGTGACGTAGTCCTCGCTCAGCGGTTTCATGTTACCTAATACGTCATCGGGTATATCGAGTAAAATACGCCGTGCTTCGATAGTGTATACGACGCTACCGCCCAGATAATAAGCCGAGGCGCCAGGTACGGCCAGTAACGCGGCCGATAGTAATCCGCCAGTAGACGACTCCGCGACGGTGATAGTCTCGTTACGCTGCTTTAGGATATCCGCGATATCGGCAGCTAATGTTGCTAATGGAGGCATTGGCATAATCTAGTTTCGTTTTGCGGTGGTTCCAAGGTTAAATTAAATCGAAATGCGAATACAAGGTGCGCGAACTGTCCCTTAATAAAGGTAACGATGAATAACCAATCGAATAATTATAAGGCCCACACCTGTAAGCGGTACGGCGACCATCACGATCTTGTCCTAAGTGAACTGGCTCGGCCGGCGCTTGCCCCAGGGGAAGTGCTCGTGCAAAACCGCGCGTTCGCAATCGGTTTCCCTGACCTATTAACTATCCAAGGGAAGTATCAGCGCAAACCCTCGTTACCGTTTGTGCCTGGCAGTGAGTTTAGCGGCATCGTGATCAGTAAGGGCAGCGAAGTACGCACCTTACAGGTTGGCAACGCCGTCGTCGGTAATGTACTGCTTGGCGCTTATGCAGAACAGGTAGTCGCGGCGGCGAATAATTGTTTTCTATTACCATCGCCGTTTGATTTCATCACTGGCGCGGCGTTCCAAACTGCCTACCGCACGGCCTATGTTGGCCTAGTCGAACGCGCGAACTTGTCCTCCGGCGAAACCTTGCTGGTGCTTGGAGCTACCGGTGGCGTTGGCTTAGCGGCGGTTGAAGTGGGACGAATTTTGGGCGCTAGAGTCATTGCCGCGGCGTCGAGTGAGAAACGTCTTGCGGTTGCCGAATCCAAAGGCGCGCATCACATGATTAACTACACCGGCGCGAATTTTCGCCGTGAAGTTAAACGCTTAACAGACGGTCGCGGTGCAGACGTCATATTCGATCCGGTTGGCGGAGATTATTTTGATGAAGCATTGCATTGTATCGCGCCGTTTGGACGCTTATTGGTTGTCGGATTCGCCAGCGGTCGTATATCGAATGCGCCGGTCAATTATCCTTTGATAAAGCAATTTTCCATCGTGGGTATGCGCGCCGGCGAATTCGGACGGATTAATCCGAGCGGCGGGCGTCGGGTTAATACCGCGCTATTAGAACTCGCGAGTGCGGGAAAGCTAAATCCACACGTGCATGCGACCTATCCGTTCCCCGACATCAAACAAGCGTTCGATTCGTTTGTCGGACGTGGTGTTGTTGGCCGGATTGTATTAACGATCGAAAGCTAACGGGATGACAAGGTTACCCCGTTAGCTTTGCAAAAGACCTTACTGCGCGCTGCGTGGCATAAAGCCCTGGCGTTTCAGGAACGCTTGTGACATTTCCGTGTCGGTCATTTTGAACATTTCTTTCGCTTTTGCGAGCTCTGCGGCGTCGACCATGCCGTCGTCGTTTCCATCAAGTTGCTGAAAATGGTCAGCCATGAAGGGTTGAAAACCTGGAAATTGTGCTACCGGTTTGAATCGCTCAACTTCAAACATAGTTAGCATGCCATCATCGTTTAGATCTGCCATATTGGTGACCTTACTCCAAGGCATAAAACCTTCAGCGTGAACGCCGCCGGCCACAAGCGCGCCGAATATTACTAGGACAGCCTTTTTCATCATCGATACCTCGCTCTGCGTATGAGAGTGTTGATTGAACTCGGGCGGAGTATAATGAGGCTCCCTATATATACGCAGTTTCTCACGGTAAGTAACATCGAGTGAGGTGGCTTTAATACATGCGCGATGCTGAAGAGTCACTTATCGATAATAGCGTCGTTTATCAACACGTTGAGAAGATCATGGCGAGCCCGATGTTCGCCGACGCTGAGCGCCTAAGGCGTTTCCTTGCGTACATCGTCGAGCATTCTTTAGCTGGCATTGCGGGGCGGTTAAAAGGGTATGCGATTGGCGTTGAAGTGTTCGACCGTTCCGATAACTTCGATCCGAACGTGGATTCCATCGTGCGTGTAGAAGCGGGGCGGTTGCGCACGAAACTTAACGAATACTACGCCGGGCCCGGGCGGGAAGACGTTATTGTGCTGTCTATCCCTAAAGGCGGGTACGCGATCCAAATCGGCACCAGCGACGTGCAACCCCGTGCAACAATCGACGCGGATATCTCCCAGCCACTCGCAAATAGCGTCGCGGTGCTGCCGATCGTTAGTCTATCTTCCGACCTTGAGCAGGGGTATTTTGCGGACGGCATGACGGACGCGATTATCAATCGCCTGGGGCGTAATGGGGCGCTAAGAGTGACGTCGTTCACCTCAGTGATGAATTTTAAGGAGCAGCGATTACCGTTAACAGAGATAGCCCGAGCGCTCAACGTAAAGTATGTAGTGGAGGGGTCGTGCCTACCATCTGGCGACCGCGCGCGCGTGACCGCGCAGCTTATCGATGCCGCGACGGACACCCATGTTTGGGCGGATAGTTATGATTTAAAATTGTCCGATGTGCTCGTCACGCAGGACGAAGTAGCAACCCAGATCAGCACTGCCATGGGTCTCGCGCTACGGCATCAAATCATCGGAAAGACGGCGCCGCGAGTTAACCCCGACGCGTTCGAAGCGAACCTACAAGGGCGTCGCTATCGAATGCAACTCACCGAAGAAGGGTTGTCAAAAGCGATTACCTGTTTCGAACAGGCTATCGCCATCGATCCCAGTTATTCCGAACCGTACGCGGGAATCGCCGGGTGCTATTGCTCGTTCGGCACTTTCGGTCTTGAGGCGCGCGCACCACATGAAGTAATTCCCGAAGGTATGAAAGTCGCGGCGCACGCGATCGAACTCGACGAATCCCTGGTCGAAGGACGCGTCTACCTCGGCATAATGAAATTGAAATACGCGTGGGATTGGCCAGGTGCGAAGGTGGAATTTGAGCGCGCACTGTCAATTAACCCTAGCGACGGCAAAGTGTTGTCTCAGTACGCGTTGTATTTCGAAACAATAGGGAAATTCGACCAAGCGGTGGAGTACGCGCAGCGTGCTTATGCGATTGATCCGTTTAATAAAGGCATCCAGCTAAATCTGGCATGGCAGTTACACCAACTGGGGGAGTCGACCATGGCATTGGAGGTGGCGTCGCAACTAGCCACTGTGGAGCCGGAACTATGGTTGGCGCATTGGGTACGTGGTCACGTGTTGCGAGCTATAGATCGCCTCGACGAGGCACGCGCCGCGTTCGCGACCGCGCACGAGCTGCCTGGCGGTAATACCCTGCCATTAGAAGGGTTTGGACATTGCTGCGCGGTAATGGGCGATGAAGTGGCGGCACGAGACGCGATAGCGGTTCTTGACCAGATGGCGCAGAGCAAATATGTGCCCCCTTATCGCAGTGCGACAATTTTAGCTGGTTTGGGAGAGCGAGACCAAATGTACACCGCGCTCGACAACGCGTTCGACGTACGCGCTCGTTCGATGGCGTGGTTAGGTGTGGCGCAGGAGTATCGCGCTTACGGCCAAGAGGCGCGTTTTCGCGACCTAGTTGAACGGATCGGAATTCCGATCGAACTCATTGATCAATGAGTTCGTGCTCGATAGTGTCGTGGCGCGTTTACCAATTTTCCCAAACCGCGCGACATTGGGCCGGCATTTTAAACTGCAGATTGAGACTTGCCCATGGCTGTCCGAGTTGATGAAAATCGGACCCACAGCTGACCGCTAAGTTTTTTGTGATGGCGGTGCCAATCAACGATTGCGTCAACGATGGGTCTTGCCGTCCCGATACTATTTCGAGTCCTTCACCGCCGAGTGCACGAAAATCGTCGATTAATGCCAGCCGCTTTGTACGAGTGAGGCCGTACTTGCCGGGGTGCGCTAAAACGGGTGTGCCACGCGCACCTTTTATCCATTCAATAATTTGATCGAGCGACGCGAAATGCAGTTTCACATCGCCAATTTTCCCCCGGCCGAGATATTTGCTAAAAGCTTGCTGCAGGTTTTTGCTAACCCCTGCACGCACCAGATGTTGGGCGAAATGAGGTCGACCGATCGAAGATCCGTTCGCATAGGTCCTAGCGCCCTCGAGCGCGTCGGCAATACCGGCTTTGTGGAGACGTTCCGCAATAACTTCCGCGCGACGCCATCGCGCGGATTGCTGGTAGTCAGTCGCCGCGGTAAGCGCGTCACTGCCGCGCCCTACATTTAAGCCGAGGATGTGAACGCTGTTTGAACACCAGTGCGTTGAAAATTCTACGCCAGGAATCAACTGCAGCTTATTGCCGGCACTAGCCGACAATTCGGTATAAGCGCCAGTTGTGTCATGGTCTGTAATCGACAAAACCTTAACGCCAGCCACCTCGGCGTGGCTAAGCAGCTCCGCCGGTGCCAGGGCACCGTCGGATGCAGTCGTATGTGTATGTAGGTCAAATTCCATCAGTCTCGCCTATTGTTGGCACAGCATGCGCCACTATGGACCAAGCAGCAAAGCATTCGAGTTTGTTCTTCAAAATCCACATTGCCGGCCGGTTGCTGCTAAGATTGTGAGCGCGTAGCAATAGGTATTTTACGGGAGTTTTTATGACGGTGAACTCGCCGAACGTCGGTTTAGACGGACTACGGTTCGACAATCAATTCGTCGCCTCTCTGCCGGCCGATCCTGACGTGACGAACCATCGACGCCAAGTAGCGGCAGCGTGTTTTTCGCGCGTGATGCCGCAAGCCGTAGCCGATCCCAAGCTTGTCGCCCACGCTCGCGAGGTTGCCGCACTACTTGATCTCGATGAGACGGATTGCCAGTCGCGAGAATTTCTTGAGACGTTTTCGGGAAATCAGATCGCCGATGGCATGGACCCTTATGCGACATGCTATGGGGGGCACCAATTCGGCAATTGGGCGGGGCAGTTGGGTGACGGGCGGGCTATCAACCTCGGCGAGATCGTTAATCGCGCTGGACAACGGTGGGCATTGCAACTCAAAGGCGCCGGACCGACGCCATACTCGCGCAGTGCCGACGGCCTTGCCGTGTTGCGCTCGTCGTTACGTGAGTTTTTATGCAGCGAAGCGATGCATCATCTTGGCGTACCGACGACGCGCGCGTTATCGTTAATTACTACCGGCGAGCAAGTTGTGCGCGACATGTTCTACGACGGTCGTCCCCAAGCAGAGCCTGGTGCTGTGGTATGTAGAGTCGCGCCATCTTTTACCCGGTTTGGTAATTTTCAATTATTTGCCGCTCGCGGCGAAGAAGCGATCTTAAAACAGCTGGTTGATTACACGATACAAACGGACTTCCCCGAGCTAGGTGCGCCGTCGAAGGAGACGACTATCGCCTGGTTTGCAGAAGTTTGTCGTCGAACCGCGATGATGATCGTCGAGTGGATGAGAGTGGGCTTTGTTCACGGCGTGATGAATACGGACAATATGTCGATACTCGGTTTGACTATCGACTACGGACCCTACGGCTGGTTAGAAAACTACGATCCAGATTGGACGCCAAACACTACCGATGCACAGGGCAAACGTTATCGATTCGGGCATCAACCGCAAATCGCAATGTGGAATTTAGTCCAGCTCGCGAACGCCATATATCCGTTGATCGATGCGGCAGAACCGCTCGAGCAGGCGCTCGGGACTTACGCTTCGACCTATGAATCCACGTGGAAAAATATGATGGCGGCTAAGTTGGGGCTGCTCGAATTTAGGGCGGATAGTGATCTTGAGCTAATTAACGAGTTGCTCGAAATACTGCCGTTAGTTGAAACTGATATGACGATTTTTTATCGGCGTTTGGCGATCTGTGATGTCGGAAAAGAATGGTCCGACAGCGACGTCGCCGCAGCGTTGTCGGATGCATATTACGTCCCCTCCCAGTTGACCGATGATTACACGTCTCGGCTTGGCGCATGGTTTAGGCAATATTGTAAACGCGCACGACAGGGCCCAACCGGCGATGCGCGAACGCAACGCATGCACGCGGTGAACCCCAATTACGTATTGCGTAACTATCTCGCGCAGCTAGCGATCGATAAAGCCGACAACGGCGATTACAGCTTAGTTAGAGAGCTCCTAGATGTCCTTCGTAATCCTTACGACGAACAACTGGGTGCGCAAACTTACGCGGAGAAGCGGCCGGATTGGGCGCGGGAAAGGGCGGGGTGCTCGATGTTGTCGTGCAGCTCTTGATAAATCGCCCGCCGCATGAAATGACTGTTTGAATTGGAGTGCAAAAAAATGCGAAGAGACATTGAATTCGATGCCGACGGCGTCACCTTGCGAGGCTGGCTTTACACCCCGGATGCAGGCGCCGCACCTTACCCGACAGTCGTGATGGCGCACGGATTTTCTGGCGTTAAAGAAATGGACTTGGACAAATACGCGGAGGTGTTTGTGGCCGGCGGTCTAGCGGTGTTGGTTTACGACAACCGCAATTTGGGCGCTAGCGGCGGTGAACCCCGTCAAGAAATCGACCCAACTTGGCAGCGGCGTGATTATCGTACCGCGATTACTTACGCCGAAACCTTAGCCGAGGTTAACAACGATCGTATCGGCATTTGGGGTACGAGCTATACCGGTGGCACGGTGTGCGTGGTCGCCGCGATCGATCGCCGGGTTAAGGCGGTTGTCAGCCAAGTACCGTTCATGAACGGCCATAGAAATCTCCAGCAATTTTTACCGATCGATGGCGTTGAGGGTTTTCATGCGATGCTGGATGCGGATCGTGCGCGGCGCT
>JAVJHY011530174.1:0-12031 GCA_035593235.1 Phascolosoma agassizii | reverse complement strand
GTCATGGAGCTGAGAAGTTACATGCTTACTGCAGATGCTGATCACGAACTTGAACCCATCAATGTCATATCACGGTGGGAGGATCAGGATAATGATGGTATTTATGAAACCGGTGGGACATTTGTAGATAGTTTGATTTTCCCTCGATTTGTTGTGCCTTGGGGCATCAACAGCGTCTTGACTATGGAATCAAATCAAGACAACATTTACAAATACACCGACCACGATGGTGACGGCAAAGCAGAAAGCAAGGAATTTTTTGCGGGTGATTTTGGTCGGTCTGGAAATGTCGAGCACCAGCAGGCTTTCTTATTCAGTGCGATGGATAATTGGTTGTATAGTACTGTGAATGCTTTTCGAATTCGCAAAACGGACAAAGGAGTATTAAGAGAAAATACGGGATTTAATCGAGCGCAATGGGGAGTGACGCAAGACAACTATGGCAAGTTGTGGTTTCAAGGAGGCGCGTCAGGCATACCTTCCTACTTTCAGTTTCCGGTGTACTACGGCACCTTCAATGTTGAAGACCAGTTAGCTGATGGCTTCAAAGTACCGTGGGGTGCACCCATGGGCTTAGAAGACTTTCAACCAGGAATGCGGGCAGTGCGTCGACCTGACGGCTCAGTGAATCAAGTAACCGGTTCAGCTGGGAATGATGTTTTTCGCGGACATAGATTGCCTACCAATATGATCGGTCAATACTTTTATGGAGAACCAGTGGCAAGGATTGTTAGGCAAATCAATCCCATTGTCGACGAGGGCATCACGATTTTGCATAACTACTATCAGGACTACAAAACAGAATTTATTAAAAGCACAGATCCCTTATTTCGACCCGTCGACATGGCAACGGCCCCTGATGGCACCATGTATATTGCGGATATGTACCATGGTATTATTCAAGAGGGACAATGGGTGCAAAAGGGATCCTACTTGCGCGCAAAAATTGAACAGTATCAACTGGATAAGGTAATTGGACTCGGCAGGATCTGGCGCTTGTCTTATGTCGGAATTGACAGAGACAAAACTAAGCCCAAAATGGGTGTAGAAACATCATCAGAACTGCTGGCTCATCTAGCTCATCCAAATGGTTGGTGGCGGGATATGGCACAGCAAGAATTGGTGCTGAGAGCCGATTCTTCTGTACTACCAATGCTGGATTCTATCGTCCAACATAGCTCGAATGAACTGGAACGCGTACATGCTTTATGGACCCTAGAGGGACTGGATGGTTTAACACTTAAAGTGGTAAAAGGTCTTTTTGCTGATCCAAGTGCTGAGATCAGAAAAATGGCGATTAGAGCGAGTGAGACACTTTACAAACAAGGCCAACTGAAGCTTGGAGCGGAATATCTAAGTCTGATGCAGGACGAGGACTACCTGGTAGTCACCCAAGCCATCATGACCGCCAATGTATTACAGGTAGCAGGAGCGAATGCGGCGATTCGCCGCGCTATGGAACAGAATCCAGAAAGATCGGTGCAAGTGGTAAGCAATGAAATACTGAACCCCTCCGAGCGACCCGGATATTTTGCCATACGCAGTGAATATTCGGAAGCTGACCAGGCATTGATTAAAGAGGGTGCTACCATTTTTCAAGAGCTTTGCTCTACTTGCCATGGAATAGATGGTGGCGGAACCCCAACGCCAGATGGACTGATGGCACCACCGTTGATTCACTCCCAAAGGATCGTTGATCATCCAGACTATCTAGTACGTGTGCTTTTGCATGGCATGGTTGGACCAATCGAAGGCCAAACATATTCGGGCGGTTTCATGGCACCCATGGGACAAGAGAGTGATGAGTGGATATCAGCAGTGGCTTCGTTCGTACGTACCAATCTTGGCAACGATGCAGAAGTGGTCACTCGAGAAGAAGTTGCGGCTATAAGGGAACAGACGCTCGGACAAAAGCCCTACACCTATGAGCTAATTATGGATCAAGCTACTCGCCAGCTGATGCCCAATGACTCCTGGGTGGTGTCAGCAAGTCACAGTGGTCTTGCGAGAGTGGGAGGCACGCAGAATCCAATTGGGGCTTTTACGTACGAAGGGTGGACCTCAGGAGATCCCCAATCGGAAGGAATGTGGTTTCAATTGGCCCTCCCAACCGCTGTTGATTTTGCGGAATTGAGCTTTCGATCGCCGCCGATTTGGCCAAAATGGGGCAGCCAGGATCCTCCGAAACAGACATGCCCACGTTCGTACAAAATTGAGGTTTCGATGAATGGCACCCAGCGGGGTGATCCGGTGCTGATCGGTGATTGCGATGACGCCGATAACCACCTAGTTTTTCAACCAACAAATGGCAAGTACCTCCGCATAACTCAAACTGGGTCAACTAGTGAACAGATCCCTTGGCGAATGGAAGGTCTGAAGGTCTATGCACAGAAAATTGGTATGCCGGACGTGTTATAGGCAGCTACGGGCCAAAGATAGCATGGCGATCATCACCTTTGTGATGATCAATCTCAGCGATTGGCAATCGCTGCAAAGTCAGCACTTCTAGGCTTGGAAAGTCGAATTCTATGACCACCTTACCCTCCATCAAATAAATGCCTTTTTCATAGAGTGGGTGCCGGTCTAGCACGGCAGGAAAATGGATCGTATCAAAATAGTCTCCTTGTGGATCTGAGAAAGCAGCGAAGCACATGTGTTGTCCATTTGATGTTGTCACAGGCTTACGGATGATGAAATAACCCACCATCTTCACACGTCGATTTCGATATGCTGTCATTTGTGTGGCCAATACATAGTTTGGTGGGAGAGCATCCTTCAGCAATCGGAATGGCGAGTGCAGTGAAAATCCCAAAGTTGCCATTTCATCAAAAGCCTTTTGGTGGATGCTTACTGGATCATGAACACCTGCAGAATCCACCACTTCAACATCAAACAAGGTCGCAACCAGATTCTTTTGAGATCCATTCGCTCTTAAGATCTCGCGATGCAGGTCATATTTCTCACGGTTCGTGAAAGACAAGGCACCAACAGTAACCAATAGTTGCCATTGACCGATTGATATGTTGAGCCTGCTCATGGCATTGGCCAGCGAGCGAAACCTGCCGTGCTTGGCTCGTGCATTTGCTATCGCGTGAACAGTGGATTTCTGCAATCTCTTAACATGTACTAACCCTAAATAGACGTGATCTCCTCGAATGGAGGTAAAGTAGTTACTTCGGTTGAGGCAAGGTGGATGTACCCGAGCCACTTTCTGCAAAGCCCTAACATAGAATTCTGTATCATAAAAACCCCCAAAGTTGTTGATGACAGCGACCAGAAATTCGGCAGGGTAATGAGCCTTGAGATACAGACTCTGCATACTTTCTACAGCATAGGTAGCAGAATGTGCCTTGCAAAAGGCATAGCCACTAAAACTTTGAATCTGACGCCAAATCTCCATGACCAGCTGCTTGGGGTGGCCTCGACCAAAGGCCGATCTCAAAAAAGTGCTCTTAAGATTAGCTAGTGTAGAGCGATCCTTTTGCTTGCCAGTCATGAGCCTTCTTAGCATATCTGCTTGATATAGATCAAAACCGGCAAATGCGCTGACCACTTGCATCACATCTTCTTGATAGACCATGATGCCAAAGGTGTCTTTCAGCTTTGCCATGACCGGATGCAGATATCTAAATCTGGCACCCAATCGACGTCTTATGTAGGCCTGCATCATGCCGCTCTTGGCCACGCCCGGCCTGATAATGGATGCTGCTGCAATGAGATCTGGATAGCTATTACACTTGAGTTTATGTAAAAGTCCTCTCATCGCTGGCGATTCAATGTAAAAGCAACCCAAGGCATCACCTCCCGCCAATTGCTTTAGGGTTTGCCGATCGTTTTTGATCATCTGCATGTCATGGATATTGATGACGCTGCCCCTATTTTCCCTTACGATTTTGACAGCATCGCCAATATGGCCTATACCTCTTTGGCTAAGAATATCCAATTTGTGAAAACCCATCTTGGATGCATGATGCATGTCAAATTGTGTGATGGCAAAGCCCTTAGGCATGATTTGGCGAGACCCATACACAGACAATTTATTTTTTGCAATGATTAGCCCGCCTGCATGGATCGACAGGTGTCGTGGAAAGCCTTGAAGTGTACGGCCATACCTAAAAATGGTATGGGAAAGTGGATGATGCTTCTTTGTGGCGAGCGGTTCGCTCACAATGCAGTCAATGTCTTCCTTAGTGAGGCCCAAAACTTTACCCAGTTCTCTGACGATTGATTTGCCCTTAAAGGTGGAATAAGTTGCCAGCAGCGCCACTGAATCCTCACCATACCGATCGATCAGATATTTAGTCACTTGGTCACGATCAGTCCAATTAAAATCAATATCAAAATCAGGGGGTACTGGACGATGGGGATTGATAAATCGTTCGAAGTACAGATTGAGCTCGATCGGATCCACGTCTGTAATACCCAAGCAGTAAGCGACGAGAGAATTGGCTCCACTGCCTCGTCCGACATGATGGAAACCCTGCTTACGGGCAAACCTAGTAGCATCCCAAACAATAAGAAAATACCCAGTGAATTGTAATTGAAAAATCATCTTCAGCTCGTGATCTAAGCGGTGCGATAGCGCATAGGCTCTTTGGCGAAATCGCCTGTTAAGCCCCGATTGGGCCAAAGATCTGAGCAGCTGCCTGTCAGCAACTTTGCGACGGGTAAACATCTGTAAATTGGGTTGCCGATCGAGATAGTAATCTGCTTTGCAGGCTTGCATCAGTCTGTAGGTGTTCTCAAAAGCCTTGGGCCACATGATGCCCTGTTTTTCCAATTCACCGCAACTCAAAAATCGCTCACTCTTCTTTGCTAGCAAGCTCACATCAAGTTTGGTGTAGCAAATATTTGCATCGATACAACGCAATAGCTTATGCGTCATGAAAGACGAGTCATCGCCGAAAGTAACTGGATTCACAATGACCAGATGTTCGGCGACCTTTTGTCCTAGTCCGCTCGCCACCGTTCCGGCGCGATGTGGATCCAGGGCATAGTAGGTGTTTGGATGCCGATCGAAAGATATAGTTGTCTGGTTAATCGGATATATGACGAAGATATCCTCGTGATGTGGCATCTGATTAGGCAGTGGGATATCCTTACCAAGCATATTGGATAAATAATCGTTGAGCATGGTCCAGCCAGAGAGGTTGCGTGCAATACCGATGTATTTGTGCCTGCCACCTTCCCAAAATTCGATACCTAAGATTGGTACGATGTTATGATCAAAGCAGAGATCAAAAAATTCCACAGCTGCAGATGTATTGTTAATATCGGTGACAGCGATTCGATCAAGACCATGCTTTACAGCCGTATCAACCAATTGCTTGGGGCTAAGTGTGCCGTATTTAAGACTATAGAAAGTGTGGCAGTTGAGATACATTTGGGTTTAGACGATTTTATCGACGATAATGTGACGGAAAAACCAGCTAAGATGCAAAATCTCTGTATACTGTACGATACGATCGCATCTACCAATAGCCACCGCACTTCTAGAGCTTGAATCCGCTCTTTGCCAGCATAAGATCCGTTCTAAAAGAACACTTGGGTTGGGATTGTGCCGATTTTTCGACATATATATGCCGATATATTAGTCTTTTTCAAAAAAAGAAAATATCTTGTACCCAAACCCACTGTTGTGAGCTTAATGCCATGGAAGTGGACTATACTTTCACCAATTAGGAAATATCGCCGTAAGCGTATATCCAAACCCAAAATAAGATGCCATGGCAATTCTCAATTACAGACACGTGCAAAATCGATTATCAGAACTGATCTTACAAAGTGCTTTTAAAGTGCATAAAGCACTCGGTCCCGGCCTTCTGGAAAGCGCCTACAGTCATTGCTTATATCATGAGCTAAAAAAGCTTGGCCTAAAGGTCGAGCGCAACTTGGAAATGCCATTTAGATATCAGGATGCTAATACCGAACTGAACTTTCGAATTGACTTGCTAGTGGAAGAAAAAATTGTGCTTTTGACAAAGAGCGTCGATCAACTATCAGATTTACATTCTGCAGAACTACAAACACATTTGTTAGTCGCGGAGTGTGAAGTTGGGTTTCTACTCAATTTTAATGTGACTACGCTTAAAAATGGTGTTCGAAGAATAATGAATCGCAATGAACCTCCATGCAATTTAGCTGTGTCATGAGAATAAAACCGCTCGCTCATTAATGTAATTAAATTGGTCTTCAAAATCATTGTCTATGCTTGCTGAAAACCTTAAATATCTGCGAAAGAAAAAGCACATATCTCAACAACAATTGGCTGACACTTTGGATATACCACGCACTACTTTGGGTGATTATGAACGTGGACATACTGAGCCCAATGTACAGACGATCGTACAGATGTCACATTACTTCGACGTCAGTATTGATCATCTGTTGACGAAAAAATTGAGTCACCAAGATCTTGAAATAATCCGTCAGAAAGATCTTCGAGTTTTGGCCATCTCGGTAGATGCCCATAACAAGCAAAATATTGAGTACGTTGCTAATAAAGCTCAGGCAGGATATCTCCAAGAATATCAAAACCCTGAATACATTCAAGAGCTACCAAAACTCTATTTTCCCAGTATTCCTGAAGGCACTTATCGAGCCTTTGAAATTCAGGGTGAATCCATGCTACCATTAAATTCAGGATCTGTGGTTATTTGCTCTTACATTGAGTCACTTGATCACATAAAAAATGAGCGCACCTATGTCATTGCTACACACCTAGAGGGCATTGTCTATAAACGCATTCTAAAGAATCCGGACGGATCCTCACTCACGGCACTCTCCGACAATCCCTCTTTTCCACCTTACAAAATTGCGTATCGCGACATTGCAGAAATTTGGTCCTACTACGCTCATATTAGCTTTACGGACACCAAGCTTGCGATTGAAGATGCGCTGGACGAGCGGCTTATTGACATTCAAGAGAAAGTGACTTATATTAAGGAGCATCTCAATTAGTCAATAATTCGATCTCATCGTGAATCTACTGCTTAGTATTCTTTTATGATCAAAGTACAACAGATTCATTTTTTTATAAAACATAATTATTTTCTTAACCAATAAAAACTATTAAAATGTCTTGTTTGGAAAATGCCACAGAATTACAAACGATGATGGGCCAGGGCCAGATGATGGATGCCTTTGAAAAATTTTACGCCGATGATGTAGTAGTTGTCGAAGCCAATGGCGACGTGCGAAATGGAAAGGACGCCCAGCGCAATGCCATCAATGAATGGGTTGCCAACGTGGAGGAAATGCATGGCGGAGGTGTGGGAGCAATTACAAGTAACGAAGATGCAGGCGTATCATGTGTTGAGAGCTGGACTGACCTAACTATGAAGGGAGGATCTCGAATGAAAATGGAAGAAGTTGCTGTGCAGAAATGGAAAAATAATCAAATTGTTCACGAAAGGTTTTACTACAATTTGCCGGGACAATAAATATCTAGTGTTGCACCAGACAATTAAAGACACACTCTAACTTGTTATTTCGCATTAATTCTCTGATGAGGCACTAGTAATTAAAATTTGGGGTGGGCTGCTTTTTGCTCGCCCTATTTTTTTTGCACAATGTGATACAGTACCCATCCATCAGAAAAAGTCCTAGACTCCTGCAATACATAGTATCGTTTTAGTTTTTCAAAATTACGCATTGGGCTGAGATCTTTCCATTGCACCTCAAAACTCTCCTCATTGAATAAGAGCAGGCCTCCAATAACAAAATCCGACAATTCCTCAGCATACAGATTTTTGATAGTATGCACACAATCGTAGGTTCTAAGAGATTGATCAATCGCGAAAGTATAAAGCGTAGTTTTCTCGAATCTATTGACCTCATGTGTTATATATCTCTCTAATTTATTCCAATCTAGATGAACTTTCATCGTATCATAAATCATGCATGTCTGTATGATTGCTACCGCCGCAATTAATGATCCTTTAAGCACCTTGGATTGTATGGTGTCATACAATTTGATAAAAGCTGGAAAAAAAAGTATTGCCAAAAAAGGTGTCAATAAAATCAAATATCTAGCATTCTGTTCTGGTATCCCGAGCAAAAACAATACATAACTCAAAATGGCAATAACAAAAATCGATTTATCTTTTTTCCATAGTTTCAGCACATGAAATGTCAAAGGCAGCAACCACCAGAATAATTTCAAATGCCATAGTCCCACTCCATAATACACCAAATTGGGGTAGTTGTGAAATACAACGCCGTTATCAGTTAAGAAAGAACGTTTAAGGTAGTTTTTAAGTGACCATCTGGCAAGCAAATCATGATCATAAAATCCATGTGAAAAATCCAATTTTATAAACAAGTTTGGAGAAATGGCCACCACAGCGACAAATAATAAGGTCAAGCAATTTCTCAGATTGAGGCTCCGCCTTTTGCACCATATCCAATATAAAACCAGTGGCGCTACAAGCACCACCGACGCGTATCGTGTGCCAATGGCAAGTATACTCGCTAAAATGAAAAGATAGGACCCTTCATTTATTTTGGTGCACTGCCGACTAACAAGAAAATAATATAGTGCCGCCATTATCAAGGCCATGGCCAATGACTCTGACATAATGACAATGCCACTTCTAAATACCAAAGGTGAAAAAAATATTAAGTAGGCAAAGATCGGAACCCCGTAAGAACAAGTATGACTGGGAAATTGTAGCTTCAATGCTGACATTAAGAAATACAGGAAAACACACAGATACACTGAAGTCAAGAGTTGCAATACAAAACTATTATCCATTCCAATCCATGAAACAAGACTGGCGAAGAATGGAAAATTAACAGGCCAAAAAAATCGACCTGGATGTGGGCCACCTTGGTAGTACGCTACGAGAGCACCGGTATATCGATGGTACTCATGGGAATCTTGGCCATACAGTCCATTAAAGTCAAGCAAATATCGAAAAACAATAAAAGAAAGTAGTGGTGCTAGCACCCACAACCATTTTAGGTGTTTTTGATACATAGCCAGGGGAATGGTGATATTGGAATATTCAACAACTTATTCAGCCTATTTCTAATAATACTTGGTCGCCATAACCACCTTAGATCATAATCTGTAAAATCATCTATAGAGTGGTGAAAATAATGGTCGGTCATTTTAGAATCAAGCTCATCAAAATATTTGATCGATCTCCTTTTTGCCTTGTTCGCCTCTTTCATATTGGCATAAATTGGTGAATCAAAAATGTGAATTTCTCCGGATTTACTTAATTGTTTTTTGACTGAGCTGATAAGCTCTGCAATACTTGGAAAGTATTGAACTGCACTGGCGATAATGATCATGTCAAATTGAAAATCTTTGATGGTACTTTGCCTTGTAATATCACCCAAAATAAAATCTATTTTCGGGAATACTCTTCTGGCTTGTGTCAACTCAAATTCATTGACATCCATGCCCATAATTCTCACCTGGTTTCTTGCTAAATAATTTGATAACCACCCATTTCCACACCCTATTTCCAAAATTGACTCAGCCTTTTGCTTGATCACATATCGGTATAATTTATTTGCAGAATGAGCGCGAATCTGCCATTCAAAATAGTGTTGATGAATTTCAGAAATCGCTGGTAGCTGCTTAACAATCTCATCAGAATATAATCTTCCCTCTTTCTTACGACATGATATGTAGGCCTCTTCAAAATTAGCCATTACTCAACCTTTTCGATTTCGAAACCAGAGCATTCCCATTCTTGAGAGGCTTATCTTTACAAGATATCGCAGATTGCGTCGACTAAAAATAAATTCTCTTTTAAGTTGCTGACTAAATCGAACAGAATTGGTCACCCAGCGGACGGCATGATGGTAATATTGGTGCGGATAATTTCGATTATAACTTAAGTCTCTGTCTGTATGATTCGACCAGGAAGACGGTTTTTTGATGTCCTTTTCTACTTCACCATAAAGTGCAGTACCCTTTATTGGATAAGCGATGGTAATGGTAAAATGTTCGGGAGCTGCTGTCTTCAAATGATCTAATGTTTGTTTGATGTCAGACTCTGTTTCACCGGGATAGCCTAGCATAATAAAGGTACCCGCTTCTATTTGTCTTTGACGAGCCCCAATGATCATATCCCGTACCTTTTGAGCGTCAACTCTTCGGTCCATCAAGTCAAGTACATGCTGCGACCCACTTTCCGCCCCAATCCAGATTCTAAAGCATCCGATTCGCTTTAGGGTATCTAGAACTTCGTTATTAAGACGGTCAGCTCTGGTAATGCATTCAAATGATATGGATTCGTTCTTTGCGGCCAAAGCCTCTTCGAAACTAGCCAGCCATTTATGGCTCACCGTAAATACATCGTCAACAAACCAGATTCTATGCGGTGCGTATTTAGATTTCAATGCAATAATTTCTTCAACGACATGTGTACCTGAACGTCGTCGATAACTTTGACCATATACGGCTGTACTACACCACTTACAAGTATAGGGACATCCCCGTTGAGTGGATAACGACATTGAACGATGACCATGATGGTCTTGCCATACCTTCAGATAATTGTCTAAATTAATTTTATGTCGAGCCGGCATCGGAAGCGTATCCAGATCTCTTATCTTTTCCCTGACTGTTGTTTTATGCATTGTGCCGTCATCTAGTAAAAATGCCAACCCAGGAATTGCATTCAGATCTGCTGATTGTGCGTCCATGGATTTCACTAGTTCGAGCATAGAATTTTCTCCTTCACCTATGACTGCTACATCGATGCCGCAGGCCAGATAATTCTGAATATTGTATGTTACATCGGGACCACCGAGTACAATTTTTGTTGCAGGAATTGTTTGTCGTACCCATTTGACGAGCTCAATCAGGTTGACCTTAGTAACCAAATTAGCGTACAATGCCAGTACATCGGGTTGGAAATTGAATACTTCTTTCTTCCATGCATCCTTGGTACTGAAAGTCGAATCCAAAACTTCATTTTGAACGCCATTTCTTTCTAAAAAGGATGATATAGATAAAATGCCCAATGGTGGATAGGGTTTCATGATCCCTTTTTCTCTGGGATCCTCCTCCAAAAAGTAGGCGTGGGAAAAAAGTACTTTCATTCAGAGGTTCAAATTATCCTTTTTAAAAGATAATTAGCAGTAGCAAACTGCATTTAATACAAGGGCCAAAATTAAGATCGTAACCTTCCCAATTCTGAACCGCTATAGACGAACAAGCTTAGTAAAGTACTTATTGCCATTGATGGCCAATTCGGCCAAATAAATACCCGGCTGCAAATGACTCAAATCAATCTGATTGGCTCGGAAAGTGTGAGTGATGATCCGTTGTCCCGAGAGACTATAAAAAGAAATTTCATCATCTACTTCCAACGATGGATCTGAAATTTGCAACTGAATTAGTCCTTTGCTCGGGTTCGGAAAAAACCTCACTGAACCAGCAAAAAATTGTTCCAGAACGGCAGTCGTTGCCTCGATAATCGCTGTGTCTGACACTGCTATGCACCCATTTTCATCAGTAACTTTCAAAATATAGCTTCCAGCTGGTACTGCCATCAGGTCTTCTTCAACACTCACCACATTGCCATCCTGCATCCATTCAAAAGCCAATAGGCCTGTGCCACCAGTAACGGTCGTTTGAATAGATCCAATCGATTGACCTTGATCTCCTGCAATCGAATCAATTGTGATGACAATGGGATCTGGTTGAAAGATAGTATCAACAATTTCTACTGTACATGCGGTGCTAGAATCGAAAACAGATACCTGGTATACACCTGCACTCAAATTGGTGAGCGCACCATTAAACACACCAATCTCAGCCTCGACAAAACTGACCATTTCACTGGCCCCTTCCAAGGTATAGTCAATCATTCCCGTACTATCATCGGCACATAAAATTTGAGTCACGGCTGAGCTAATCATAAGTGGACAGTCAAATCCATTTACGGTGACCGATCCTATTTTTTCGCATCCATTGGCATCAGTAACCGATACCTCATAAGTACCTGCAGCAAGCCCTTCAATAGCAGCCTCATTGCTCCCCGTGCTCCAGTTAAAACCATAGTCA
>JAVJHY011529954.1:0-12041 GCA_035593235.1 Phascolosoma agassizii | reverse complement strand
GTAATAATTGAAGCAATATCACATTTTGACCCCCGTAAGTTAAACGATTTTCTGCTATTTACGATATGCTTATTCAGTCACGAACAAGGCAAACCATTTGAAAGAATGGGACGCAAAGCTAGAGGACCTTACTCAAAAGTGAGTTGGTAGCCAGCCGCCGAAGAATATGTTACATTTCTTCATCCTGAAGCTGGACGTGCACTTGATGCATATCTTGGCAAGAGAAGAAGAGATGGTGAAAATTGGACTGGTGAATCTCCTATGTTTAGAGAACAATATCAATTAGGTATACAAGAAGCATATTCTCTAACTATCAGAGGAATGACTAACATCCTAGAAAGAATTGTAAAAAATGCACATCTGCGAGATGACAAAAAAGGACAACGGTTTGGTACACAAATCAATCATGGTTTTAGAAAGAGATTCTCAACTATTTTGAATCTTCAGAAGGACATCAATCCAAATGCTGTGGAGAAGTTAATTGGCCACAAAAATGGTGTAGCAGGAATATACTATAATCCAACCAAGCTTCAATTATTCGAGCAATACAAACTTGGTATCCGGGATCTAATTATTGATGATTCATCTCGAATTGAAGCAGAAAAGAAAATAATTGAAGAAGAAAAATCTCAACTAGAATCCAAAAACAAGCAATTGAAAGAAGCACTAGATAAAGTTGACAAATTAGAAAACGATATGATTGATATGAAAGAAGGTTATAAGGGAGCCCTTAGCATAATTTCCAGACATCAGAAAAAACTATTGAAGAAATACGGAACTTGCGATCCAGAAGAGATTAAGAAGATTAGGGGAGAAACCTAGTCTTTATCATCATTCATCAAAAGAGATAAACCAGTAAGTTCTAGGTTTTTCTTGGACTGAGTCATCATTGATATTTCAATGTAAAGTCTAAGAAATTGAGCCAATAGTTTCTCAGTGCGTGTAATCATACTATCTCATATTCCTTATCCAAAATGCATTTAGCAATAACCGACAAATCCTTGTTAGTTAGCTTATTGGTTCTAAATTTCAATTTCTTCTGAACCATTTGTATTGTGTCTGAATCAAACTGTCCGCTATGTTCTATGATGAACATCAATCACTCTATTGGATATTTGCTTAGAGATTTCAACAACTTATGTTCTCTATTCCTCTAAAACTACATCCTCTATTTCTTCCCCATGGAATTTCTTCTGGTATACTCAGAAACAATCTGTTTCCATTTTTCTTGCAACCCTTTTTGATTCATGATATAGTAATATGGGTAACTATATAAAAATATTATTATATGTGGATATAAATACCAATATTACAATATCAAATACATGAAATTAATTGTTGAAATAGATGATGCGCTACATAAGAAATTGAAGCTAAAGGCAGTAAATGATGAAACCACCATCAAAGATATTGTGACCAAAGCAATTGAAAAAATAATAAAATAAAACCATATTACCATAAATATTATTTATCATATAGTGTATCATAGATTGGTGTCCGTGTCCTTTCTTCTCTAATCATCTGCTGACACTTCATCTTCTCAATTTCTATATAGATTATATAGTAAAGATATCTTTTTATTCTAGTTTAATATACTACAAACAAGACTTAGTGGTAACTGTATTAATAAAAATAGTTATATATTACGGTTACGTAAGTAATAACATGTTAGGATATGCAGACATTCCAGTTTTGGAAAAAGTAAGAAACAAAGTTAGAGATGCAAAAGGTGAGAAAACTTATTCTGTATTCTTGACTGAATTATTGGAACGTTATCAAAAGTAGGATGAAATGGGAAGATGAACAGAGAAATTTTAAACTACTTAGAGAATCTTGGAATTGCTACATTTCCAATTATCCAGAATACAAAGAACCCAGATGTACCAATTGGATACATGAAAAAATCATATGATGGAAATTATGAAAAATTAACAATAAATGATAATGATAACTTTGGAGTAATTGGCGGTATCAATAATCTGTTGATTATAGATTTGGATAATTCAAAATTATTAGATGAGTTTACTTCTGACAAATCTAAACTATTTCAAAATACTATTGTTGTTGAAACTGGCAAGGGACATCACATCTATGTCAAATGTCCAGATGCCCAGAATATGAAAGTATTCAGAGGAAAAGATGAGATAGATCTTAAAGGTCCTGGAGGTTATTGTGTTGGACCAACCAGTACGTATATTCCAACTCAAAAAGACATTGATGAAAAAAAATATTCTGCAGATAAAGAATCAGGTTTTGAATACAAATTACTATCCAATTCTGACAAACTCATATACATGAAATGGGATGATGTAGTTAGTACTATTAGTAAAATGGGGTTTGAGTTTAAAGACAAAAAGACATTCAAGGAAATTGCTAAAGAAGGATTACGGGAAGGTAGCAGGAATGATGCTCTATTCAAGTATCTTGCTAATCTTAGAGGCACACATGACTTTGATGACTTGGAGTTATTTGAAGAAGCAAACAGATTTAATCAATCTGCTGAAAAGCCACTTCCTAAAGATGAAGTAGAAAATACTGTAAATTCTGTAATATCTAGAATAGATGCAGGTGGAGATTTAATTAAAACAAAATCTGGTAAAGTTAGAAGGAAATACAGTAATGATGATGAGGGTGAAGATTGGGAATCAGAGATGATTCAAAAAATAGATGAATTGATAGAAGAATATGATATTATCACATTTTATCAAAACAATAAATGGATTTCATACAGAAGAAAAGATGGAATTCATGTAGAAGGAATCGAAGACTTGATGAAAAAACTATTTGGTGATACTTTGATAAAACCACACACTGCGAACAGGATTATCTATAATCTTAGACAAAAGTCAATTAGAGGTGATAATCCATTTGAAGATAGAAGGTACATATTCTATACAAATGGTGTGTTGGATGCAAAGACAAATAAATTTAGTACTAATTACACAGGAAAATATTCTTTAACTAAACTACCTTATGATTACATTGAAGATTCTCAAGATACCACATTGGTAGATATTTTCAAGAAAAAATACAAAGACAGTACACCATACATATTTCGTGTAATTTCAAACAGTTTACTTTATGAGAACAAGGAAAAATTACTTCATATCATTGTAGGTCCTGGTGATAGCGGTAAAACAACAGATGCAGAAATACTTTTAGAAGCACTTGGAACAAATAGAATTTCAACTCAAGGTCTCATTCCTGCCATTACTGGTAATTTTAAAACTGCACATCTTCATAACAAATCACTCCTTTTGGATGAAGAGATAACAAGTGAAAATTTCCAAAAACATATTGAGAAAATCAAAAGATGGGTTGGTGGATTAGGAATAGAAGCAGAAGCAAAATACGGCACATCATTGGTGAGTCTAAATCCAAAGGAGATGACTATCTTAATTGGAACCAACAAGCTTCCTCAAATGGATACAGAAGATGATGCATTTTGGAGACGTGTAAATTTAATATTTGTGGACTCTATCCCAAAAGAAGATCAAATAGACGGATTGGTTCAAAAAATATGTACTTCTGAATCAATGAGTTACTTGATTAAATTCTGTTTAGAAAATCATACTGTAAAATTACCCAAGAATTCGGCAGAACATAATAAAAAATCATGGCAGCAAAATTCAGATCCAGAATACCAATTTGTACAAGAAGGTTTCTTGATCAAAGAAGAGGGTAATATTCTTGATTTTGATGTCATCTGGAACAGACTTTGTGAATATGCAAGTGAAAAGAAGACAAAGACAAATCCAAGAAAGAATTTCATCAATCTTCTACGAGAGCAAGGTTACAAGATTGAAAAATATGGTAAATCTCATAAGGTGCACATCTATGATGTTGGACTCAAAGACAGTGAATTAACACAAAAAATATTGGATAAAGATTGTAAAATAGAGATTGGAATGGGTACCAAATCAAGAAGAATGGTATACGTAACGCTTTCAGATGGTACTACATTTAACAGATTCTGTAAGTTTTAAAACAAAGTTCGCCAACCTTTTAGTTCACCAAATTTAGGCATGAAAACACCATTTCGCGAACTTTTTTCATTTTTGACAAACTCTAAGAATTTTAAAAATTATTTTTTATGATGATGGTTTTTTCCAATTTATTTTATCCTAGACGTACTAATTGTTATATTATATTTTTTTACTGAAAGAGAATAGAGAAAAGGCTCGCCTAACTGTTTTTTAGGTATAAAATCATCTAAACTTGGCGAACTCACTGAATCAGATTATCATTAGAATAATTGGTAATAGCATTATCCCCAAGTGATGATTTTATCGAATTTGTTGAATTTCATATACAATAATGGATATATTTCTAATATAAGATAAATAATTAGATCCGTGTTACATTACATTACAGTGTATTCTAACGAGTAGTGAGTTATGTGAAATGAATTGTTTTGTATATGTTTAGTTTTGTATATTAAATGAAGACAAATTGGTACACTTCTGAAAATTACAAAAAAACTACTGCTACTACCACTAAAAAGCTAAATACTATGATCGGGTATTATTGTTGTTGATTACCAAATTATGTGATGCAGATTCTTGTACAAAAATAGCAAGAACAAACTCTGCAGGATATTGCGAGATGCATTATACAAGAGAAAGAAGACATGGTGATATTACTAATGTACGAAACCATTCTAAAATTGATTATAGACTACCCAATGGATATAGAGTACAAACAAAAGAGATTCTTACCAATCTTCAAAATATTGCAGAATCTCTTAGAGACTCAACACCATTAACAGGTAAAGAATTAGGCTTTTTCATTAGAAAAGAATTAGGTCTTGTATCTAGTAAACTTAGAAGAAAGTATTTTACCTTTATCACGGATAATTGTAAAATAGATAAAGGAAAACTCCAAACAGAATCTTTTTGTAAATTATTTGATTAGATAAAAAGAAATTGGTTTCTCATATTTAGAATTACTAAATGGCTAGAAATTATATGATTTTGAATAGTAATCCTGATTGTCATTAGGAACAATCAGGCGCCATTTTAAAATAAAATCTCATCTGCTTCTTATTATAATTTCGCGTTGAGGATAAGGTACATCTAAGATTGTGCCTGTTAGATATCTCCTAGATATTTCTTTTTCTTCGATTACTACTCCCTGTAATTCAGCACCTTTGAGATTAGCATAGCTCAAGTCTGCGTCATACAAATTAGAACACTGAAGATCAGCATCTCTTAAATCTGCATTTCTAAGATGAGATCTAGATAAATTAGAACACTGAAGATCAGCATCTCTTAAATCTGCATTAGTTAAATTAGATCCTTCTAACACTGAATCATAAATCATAGAATGACGTAATGCAGTATTTTGAAGATCAGCATCTCTTAAGTCAACTTGCATCAAGAAAGCAGATGTTATGTTTGCAGATGACAGAATAGCTGTATGCATATTAGATTTCACTAAATCGGCTCCTTCAAGATTGGCATAACGTAAATTAGCACAGCTTAAATCGGCTCCTTCAAGATTGGCATTACGCAGATTTGCTCTTTCTAGATCAGCATAACGTAAATTAGCATAGCTCAAATCGGCTCCTTCAAGATTGGCATAACGTAAATTAGCAGATCTTAGATCAATTTTGAACATATAGTGGCGCTTAATCAAATTAAACTTTCGAATATCTTTTAAGAGTAATTTAGATAATTCTTCATTTATCTTCACATCATTTAGAATTATCTTTCCTTGTTTGATTCCAATTATAGACATTAAAATTTTTTGAGATATGTTGATGTTAAGTCGATTACACATAGATAAAACAAGTAGTAATTCATAGATGGTGTGTTTTGGTCTACCCATTATTACTATGATTGCTTTTTCATTTTTGATCGTGTGTACTGTTGTTCTTATATCATTTAGACCTACATATCTAGAAACATATTCTTCTATTGGATTTAAGAAATAATTTTCTAATTCTGGTTTTTCAGAATAAATTGCGGTGTTATTTTTTATCACAACAATTTCAAATTTGTTTGTATTTGTCAATGTGTATATTGATTCTGCTACTGATTTCATTTTTGCAACCTCAACGATGACATTGTGATCCCATCTAGTGATTTAGCATAGTATTTACACCACCAATTCATCTTATGTCGAAGATGTTCTTCTTCTTCACGAAAGAGAGATCTGCAGTGATCACTATTTAGTAGATCTTCCGAAAAAAATGTAATCACACTTCTAAATAATTGTCTTTGATTTGTAGACATTCCCAATAGACTTCTTGAATATCTCATAGAACCATCTCCTCGTGAATGCTGAGCTAAATTCATTTCTATCTCCTTTACTGCCTTGTCATCATAAATCATATCTAATGATTGTAGTTCATGATATGAAGATTCTAAATCTACTTTTTCTTTACAATTTATGATGGAGTTACTTAAAATACCAAGATAGGGTCTTTGCACATCATGTTGATTAGATTTTCCTTTGAGTACAATAGCTGCAGATGCAGTTAGTGGGCTACAGTATTTTTCAAATACATCGTTCAATCCAGGATCATTCTGAACTGCATAATCTACAAGATTATTTGGAATTGTTTCATTGAGGTGATATGTTGATTGAGCTAATTGAGTAACCAAATCATAATTCAGATGTTCTGGAAATCCATTGGGATTACATGAATATATTTGAGCAGATGTATTGTATACTCTTGATATATAATCTACATGTGTATTTTGGACGCCTTCTTGTAACATTATTCTAAAATGTCCCTTTTTTGTTGGTACTTCATAAGCATTAGAAACATAATGTCTAAGATGAGGTGTTCTGAATATTCGAATACCATATCCTGGAGGGAGACGATTCCACTTGATAGTGTCACCAAAATACAATTCTATACCCCTAGTTAGATTATCTACTTCCAAAAGCCTTTCACCAGATGTCCTACAAGAAGATAATTTTGTCTGTATCTTAGAAGTACGGTCTGCTAATATAATATCGCTAAAACCATCATAGGGACTATTTTTGATCGTTATTGTCCAAGGTATAACATCATAGGGGTCTAGATTTGCCATCAAATTTGCTGCGTCAATATCATTCTCCAAACATTCAATTGTATTGTCTAGACAAAAATTTTGTATTGGGTTTTTGTTGTACTTCACAAATTATGTTACTTTTAAAAACTATTTAAAAAAATAGTCGTTTTCAGGTAATGTTCTTTCCTAATATTGAAAATAATTTACATTCTTTAGAAATTCAAAGTAACTTCCTTGAGTATAAAAAATGAAAAGATTATTTATTATGATCATGTGTTATTGCACATTGTTTACAAATTTCCATTTTACAGTTACTACACCAAACCAAGATAAATCTGGCATAGCATTTGTTGCAGAAAATTCTAAACAGAGTTCTTTTCATATGTTGTATTAGAGTTGAAATTACTTACAAAAATTGTCATTATTTCATACCAGAAAAAATGACTTTATCTTTATATTAAAAAATTGATGTCTGTTCTTCGCTTGCATTCAAAAATTCTTTCTATCCTCAATTATCAAAAGATTTCAGATGAAGAGTTAAAAATAGAATTTTTATGATTTAGTGTAAAATCTTTACCAAAACATATAACAATAATATTAAAAAATAATTCTACAAAAAAATACTTATTTATTTCTAAACTCTTTGTTTTGTGTGGCAAAAACCAAGAAAATAAATGTAGAATTAGTTTTTGAGGGAATTGAAGAGATGTCTGATATGCTTGACGGATGCCTGCTGATTCCAGTCGGAAGAGTGTAGAGAAAGGAGAGTTTCTGAAAGATCGTGGTCTGGATATATGAAAAATCATTCTATGCCGTCAATGTGAGATTCGGACCAAACAGCAAATGTCGTGATTGCATTGGTACTGGTGTTGAGATTCTGCCAAAAAAATAATTCTATGGAAATATTCTAAAAACCGGTCGAAGATACCAATTGTGACTCTACTGACTCAGTATCCTTGCCTTGACCGTCTTTGCATATCCGTGCTCAGGATCAATTTCCAATGCTTGCTCCACTATTGGCAATGTAACTGATGTATCATAACCAAGCTGATCCAGCAGCAATGCATAGTCAGTCAGGTAAAAGTGTCTGTCAGGTGACATCTCCAAAGCTTCTTCATAGTATGGCTTTGCATTTTCCAGTTGTCCATCTCTGTGATAGTATGATGCAATTCCTGCAATCCAATGTGATAACAGTTTATCAGGATCCTCACTTGTAAACTCCATTGACTCACAGTACTCGAGTCCTTCCTCATACAGTCTCATTGCCTCCTCAAGCTCCCATTCCGACAAGTGTTTTTCTGCAATCATGTATCTTGCGTCATAGATGGTACAGTCAAGTAACGGTCCTTGTAATGCACCATAAGTTGGCCTTGTTGTACCATCATCAAATAACAATCCTTGTGGATTCCACGACACAATTCTGAAATTCTTTTCTGCAACTCCTGCAATGTCTGCATATTGGCCAGTACCATAATCATCATCAGCCATAATGATCTCTCCGATGTAGTCAAAGCCTGCTATTCCAAGATCTGATGGTCTGTACGTTTGATAATTTGAATCCATGACCATGACGTCTTTCCAAATATCATCATCATTTACATCAATTCTGCCGTTGTGATTTCCATCATCATTTCCCTTTTCGTAATCTATGATGTGCATTATCTGGTATGTGGTGTAATCAGTGTGCCACAACGCCTCATAGCCGTCATCTAACATTTTGTTTCCATTAAAGTCAATAAACATCATGTATGTTCCCTCACACAGGGTCCTGTCCATCTTTAGTGGAATGTCAGTTGCAAACAGGTCAAACTTCCAGTGGTATGAATCGTCTTGGTCTGGATACATCTTGATTGTACATGGTTCTATGGAATCATTAATCGTGAATATGTTAGGATCACCTTGTGCTATAATCAGATTCATGCCTTCATAGTCTACTTCAGACCATGCTAAGAGAAGTGGATCAGGTATGATTATTAGATCATCTAAGTTAAGATCTAATTCATTGTTCAAGTTATCCTTGCCTAAACCGGCAAAACCACTACCATAATCTGGAACACCAGAACTCGTATGACCAGTAACAAGACCAGTACCGCTATGACGACCAGTATCTCCACCACTTGATGTTGCAACTACAAAGGTAGGATTTGTAGTACCAGTACCAACAGCAATGTTAGTAGTTGTAGTAGCAGTACCAGTATTTGATGTACCAGTATTTGATGTACCAGTATTTGATGTACCAGTGTTCTGTGTAGTACCCACACTAGATGGTACATAATTAATCAAAGGTCGTGAATCAATACCCAATGGAAACTCTACTGATAAATTACTTGGCCCATCAAGTGATGATACTCTAACGGGATTGTTATCATCATCATTTTGAATATTTTCCACATCATTTAGACTGATTTCTGTATATTCTATTGGAACAAGATCTGCAGATGTCACAGTGGTCTGTGTTCCGTAGACCAGATAATTCTCACTTGGTGCATAATTGTTTGTTAAAGTTGTGGCAGCAGACCCTTGATTTGGAAATACAATAACTGGCACATCTTCTCCAAATCCATAGGGATAGACCACAAGTGGATCATCAAGACCTCCAACAGGTGTCTCAGCATATGTTATGTTGTTTTCTTCAGCATTCATTCTCAAGATAGGTTCCACTATTGATTTGTCTTGAGAGCTGGAAGATAGTATCTTCAAATAGTTTGGACTGTCTGGACTGATTATTGTAGGTGGATAGTTACTGTCTTCATTGAATATGACAATTGGATACTTTCCGTTAGTCGGATAAATAATTGGAATATCTCCAGGATAGTCAAGCTTGAATGAACCACCACTCTCCTTTGGTATGGCATATCCTGCCCCGTCCTTGTCAGGATAAAACATCACACTGTCAGATGACTCTATCGTTATCAGTGAGGTCTTTTGAGGCAATAATGAATCATAATTTTCTAAATTAGAATATGCTTCTCTTATCTGCACTGCAGCACCGATGTTGACTTGCTCACTTCGCAATACTTTGTCTCCATAATGGATGGCATCATTTGGATTCCCAATATCGTTTGATTTTTCACTGAGATAGAGGAGTCCTTCTGTCTGGGACAATGTTGTGGTTGTAGTTTTACCATAATCAAGAATATCTGGAGCAAGTATTCCCATGGTCGGAACCATGATTGCAACCAGCGCTATTGCCGCAATCATTGCAATTCTGTTAAGGTTTCTGGACTGGTTTTGCTTTAGTTGTTTTTCTTGTTTTTGATATTTAGGAGTAAACGTGAATGGTTCATCAGATATGATAAAATTAACATGAAATACATCAGACTTAATATCTTCATTAAAAATAATTCTGAAATATTGTTTAGAAAGTACATCCTTAAATTGATCTAGAGGCTCTACTACTCCCAACAAAATATTGTCACATGACTGTAATACGTGGATCTCTAATTTATCCACAAACATTTGATCTGCATACAATTTGAAAAAAGATTGTAATTGATCAGGGTTCTTTAATTCGGAGATTAATGGTACCGAGGAGTTAACTGAGAAGGATTTTTCAAATATCATAAATTGTTCAACTGTTTTTTTATGTCACATGAAAGAATCTACATTTCTTGCCATTCACAAATGTGATATTTTCAATTAGTTTTATTATGGTTACCTTCTCAATTCTATCAATAACCAAATTGATATGGAGATCTCCATCCGAACAAGTGGAACGAATGTGATGTGATTTGGATTCAATTTTCATAGATATTTTGGATGAACTAGATATAAAAGACGAATCTAACAATTCGTACAGCGTACTAGAAATGTCTTCTTCATAAATTATCCCTTCAGCGTGATATCTAGCATAAATCGATCTAGGTTTTCTTGTACCTGATATGATTCTTTTATACAGGTCAACTGGACTTAGAGAAGAAATTAAACTAGATACTAAGGATGCACTATAACAATAATTGAAACCCTTTTCAGACAGATCCAAATTAGATAAAAATAGATGCGCGTTGATCGATGTACTTGTCTCTTGCTTAAAAAATATTTTAAATTTGAAAATAATTGGGATATTGATTTCGTACATGAGTTGAAGGTTAACGGTCCCGGCGATGAAATTATGTAATTTGGAATTAGTAATTTCTACATCAAAGTTTGGTAAAAATCTATTCGGTACAGAATTGGTAAAATGTTGTCTTAAAATTCCTAGATCATATAAAGAATCAAAAATGTTTTTGATATTACCTTGATACAAAGTTTTGACATGTGTGCACCATCCAGGATTCATCAAACTAAAAAATTTATTCAGTATTGAATTCATATTTTGTACATCCTTGCATTTTTAAAACTGTTTCCAATCATGTCAGCAAATTGTTTTTTTAATTCATTGATGCCTTTTTGTCGTATTGAATAATGGATATGATTTTTTACGCGTTTTTTAGACACTAATCCAAAAAGTTCCAGCTCTTTCAATCTTGCGGACAATCCTGGTCCCTGAATTCCTAATGATATCAACATTTCAGTAGGAGTCATTTCCTTTTTTAATAGCATGTTGATTATTTTCCTATTATTTTCATTCGCTAAAACTCCCAAATTCAACATGTTTTACATTGACAATACTTATATTTATAATTTCGTTAATTCATTATTTTATGAAATACTAAACTTATTGTTGCATAAAACTGGTTTTTTAAATTCAGTTACAAAAATAGAAACTATAGCTATAACCGATAGATTGCTAATTTTAAAATAAAATTCTTTTTCTTCAAATTTTATAGAACTGGTTAAGAATATGATTATTCTGTAAATCTGATATATTTCACCTAAAAATGATCTGTAGAATTCATACCTGAATTAACTTCAAATAGATAAAACTAATCTAACTAACTTTTTGTGATATTGTGACCAATTTTTCAAGATTAGCGTCTAATAATATGATACGATGAAGAGTATTCACCGCGTTTTGCGGTCTAATTAGATATATATTAACCAGAGCGTGAATTTTTGACAGTTTGTGTATATTATTTTCTGTACATTTAATGTTGA
>JAVJHY011529844.1:0-12045 GCA_035593235.1 Phascolosoma agassizii | reverse complement strand
GCAAATAGGACTCCATAAAGATTTTTGTTATTCATATTTGGTTGGTTTAATAATTTTGTGTTTAATAATTCTATTAATGTATAACTTAATTATTTATAGTCTTATTATATTGGAATTATATTTTTTATGGTTGAGTTTTTAAAATTTAATTTTGAACGGAGGCTTCTGAAGTTTGTAACTTCAAGTCAATATAGAACTAAAGGAATTTAGAAATTACAATTCTTATTTATTCACATTATTCAAATGTCTAGCACAAATAAATCGATAATGATCAATTCTATAATTTATTTATTCTATTTAGTTTATTTATCGCAGATTGCTCTATATTAAATTCTATATTGAGTGCTTAGACTATACTTTATACTTAATAATAGAAAAAATTTATCATGCAATTTCAAAAAAACACACAGATCTCAGCAAAGAAATATTTTGGAATTATAATAAAGCAGGTCCTATTATCATTTATTTTTGTTTCCTCGTCTTTTTCAGTCGTTTTTGCTACAATCTATACTTTTAATGATGTGGTTGATACTGAATGGACAACAGTTGGAAATTGGTCTCCTTCTTATCCAGGAACCACTATTTTAGCTGGTGATGAGGTGGTCATATCTAGTAATTGTGATATTTATATCACAATTAATAACAACGGGACCTTGACCAACAACGGAGTTATAAGCAACTATTACAATATTATTAACAATGGAATCTTGACCAACGATGGAACCTTGATCAATGACGACGGGACTATTAATAATATGAGTGGTGGTATTTTGAACAATTCTGGAAACTTAAACTCCATATTTGGCGAAATTAATAACGAAGGGACCATGACCAATGACGGAACCTTTAGCTCCAACTACATTATTACGAACGACATTGGTGGAATTTTTACTAACAACGAAATTTTTGACAACTTAGGGTATTTTGAAAGTTATGGGAACCTTTACAACACAGGGACCTTTAACAATTCGGGGTTGAGCACCGAAGGTTTTTTTGACAACACAGGGACCATAACCAACAATGGAAATTTTGACAACGGCGGAAATTTTGACAACAATGGATTTTTTGACAATAAGGGCACTTTTACGAATTCCGACATTATGAACAATAACTCTGGAGGGATTTTGTACAATTACGACATTGTTACGAACGACATTGGTGGAATTTTGACTAACAACAATGGTGGTACTTTGGACAACAAAGTCAACGGTTTTTTGAACAACAATTACGACGGGACCCTTGACAACTCAGGGGCCTTTGATAATAATGGGACCTTGACAAACTATTCTTCAGGGGCCATGACCAATGAAGGAATTTTTGGCAACAACGGGACTTTTGACAACGACGGGACCTTGAATAGCTATGGAGGGGAATTAATCAATAGGGCTTCCGCAATTATAAAAGGGATGGGCACAATTAATTTGCAAGATACAACATATACTGGTGATTCTGGTGGTGTTATAGCGCCTGGAAATAGTCCTGGCATACTCTCTGTTACTGGAAATATCAACCTCGGTAGCAATACCTATGAATGTGAAATCGATGCAGCCATTCCAGACTCTGATATGCTCGCAATAACTGGGCAAGTCACTCTAACAAATGCTATACTGGAAGTCAATTGGCTTAGTAATCCGACTGTTGTCAGTATGCATACCATAATGACATTTGGAAGTCGGGTCGGTCAATTCGCAAGTTTTAATATCCCAGCTGTTCCAGGATTTAATACTTCGATCGTATACACAGCCACTGAAGTTAAAATTAATATTGAAGTAGCACTGCCAATAGAGTTGCTTTATTTTAATGGAGAAGCCATTGAGCAAAACAATAAAATTACTTGGGCATCCAGTACAGAAATTAATACCGAATATCATGTCATAGAACGTTCTATTAATGGTGTTGATGATTGGTTGGCTATCGGACAGATAGATGCGGTTGGTACTACTTCAGGACCTATTATGTATGAATTCCTTGATGGATCACCTATGAAGATTGGGTATTATCGTTTGCAAACGATTGATTTTAATGGAGCCATGAAAGTATCTAAAGTCATAGTGATAAAACGAGAGACTGGTATATTAGAAGGATTAAGCATATACCCCATTCCAGCATATACTGAAGTTTTTAACTCAATAGATCAAAGTAATATTGTTCCGATAGTCCTTACGTTGACGGATGTATCTGGTCGAATATTGGCTGTCGAAAATTACGAGACTATTAGCGGTACAGATAGAACGAGGCTTGATTTATCCAATTTTAATGCAGGGATGTATTTCTTGAAAATTAGTGATGGCAAAGACCAAATCATAAATCGGGTTATAAAGCAATAATTAAACTTGAGATATGCATCATGATATAGTTAAAATGGTATTAGATTAGGGGTGCCATTATCGAACATATGTCACTCTATAAAATTTGTAATTACATAACAGTATTAACTAAAAAGACATCAATATTAATATAGATCTAGTGTCAAGAGACACTCAATAAATAGGGTTTTTATAAATGATCAGTAAAGAAATTATGTTTATTTTTTTATTTCAACTTGGTGAGGATAAGGAATATCAATTCCAGCACTATCTAAGTCGATTTTAACTTGTTCTGTTACATCAAAATAAACATCCCAATAATCTTCCGTATTACACCAAGGACGAACAGCAAAGTTTACTGAACTATCAGCTAATTCTAAAACAGTAACACTTGGGTTAGGATCTTTTAATACTTTAGGATGCGATGTTAAAACATTCATTAATACATCTTTACTTTGTTTAATATCGGCATCGTAACTTACTCCAAAAACTAAATCAACTCTTCTTGTTCCTAAGGATGTATAATTGATAATGTTACCATTAGATAAGGTGCCATTCGGAATAATTATTTCTTGGTTTGTTAAACCTACTAACTTAGTAGTGAAAATTTCTATTTCTTTAACTACACCAATTTCACCTTGTGCTTCAATTAGGTCACCAAGCTTTATAGGTTTGAATATCATTATTAATGTTCCACCTGCGAAATTGGATAAAGATCCTTGCAATGCTAAACCAATAGCTAAACCTGCAGCGGCTAAAATGGCAGCAAATGAGGTGGTTTCTACTCCAAGCTTTGCAATTACAGAAACAAACAATAAAATTTTAAGTGTCCAATTCAATAAGTTAGCAAGAAATTTTTGAAGGGTCTTATCTACACCACGTCTCATCATTAATTTATTAGTCATTTTCACTATTACATTAATAATAAAAAGACCAATTATTAAAATTACCAAAGCTGTTATTACTTTTGGAGAATTTTCAATTAGAGCATTTTTTAAGGTATCTATATATTTTTCCATTATTCCATAGTTTTTACAAACTTAAGGAATATTCCATCTAAGACAAAGGAAAAAGGCTCGCAAACCAAAATTTAATCACCCTCACTTTATCCGAAATTGGAATAGCAAATTAATGTACTTACTGATGTCTCTGAAGTCGGGAGAGCTCCAAAGAGCTATACAATAATTTAAAGGTAGAATCCTAATTTAAATTATAATAATACCAATTATTAAAATTGATAATTAACTCCAATTCCTAGTTCTATTATACTCGGTTTGTATGTAGTAGGATCAGATTTATACCAGTTTGAAAGTTGTTGTTCGAATTTAGTTCTGGCTTGTAAACTCCATTGGTTAGAAAGTTGATATTGATACTGAAAGCCTAACCCGATAGCCCATAGATTATTGGTTTTATATGGATTGTTATTGTTGTTTATTAAATAGGTTTCATCTAATGGATCTAAGTACACACCACTATCCTTTTTATGCCAAACATAAGTAGCATTTGTAGATATATTCAATGAGGTTTTGGTTGATAAATTAATATCTTTGCTTAAGCCTAATTGTAGGCTAAAGAGTTCATGAATATTTGTATACTTGATATCTCGATATCTAGGAGATAAGATTGTCTTTGAACCATATACAAAACTCTGATTGCCTGTAATGGCATTCGTATTAACATCCGTTAATACATTATCTACAATGACATTGGTATTATCGTCTTTTGTAAAATCTAAATATTGATGTATTTTTTGATAATTCAAACCTCCAAATAAATTGATTTTGGATGTTCGATAAGTTAAGATTAAGTTATTTGACAGACCAGGTAATACTGATGTATATTGGTCAATATTCCCTCCAGATTTATGATTCCCAATGAGCATATTGGTGCTTATAAATGTAGCAATATTCCAGTTGCCTTTATTTTTAATAGGATCTTTGATAATTGAAGTTTCCTTTTGTTCCATTGTTTTTTCTACACTTTCTATTGAAAGTGTAGATAAATATTTATTAGGTAATACATCTATAGTAATGGTTAAAACATCGGTTATATTAGTAATAGATCTGTTTTCATGAATCGATTGTTCTACAAGTTCATTTGTAAGAACAGCTATGTTATACTCTTTTTCTGAACCTACTTGTTGAACTGGGTTTTCAGAAAAAGTATCATTTGAGGGAAAAGAATTAATTGGACCTGAGTTTAGGTCATTTGATTTTTCTATTTCAATAAAGCTTTTTGTAATACTATTGTTGTTGTTGTTGTTGTTGTTGTTGTTGTTGTTGTTGTTGTTAGATTGATTTGACAATGAGATGTCTGAGTTTGTATTAACTTTATTTGAAGTTTGAGATTGATTGTTTAATTGTATAGAAAGATCGTTTGATTTTGATTCGGGGATAGAAATTTCATTCGCTATAGTAGACCATTCTGGTTGAGCATTAGATTGTTTTTCAAAAGATACATGTTGATAAAAAAGGAAGCTGATAGTAGAAATAAGCAATAATGTGGCTATTAAAAAGATGATTCCTCTGTCTTTTTTATCTTCCATCTTATCCATGATTCCTGCTTCCATTTCATTCCAATTAAGGAAGTTTGGAATCTGTTCATGACTATCGTCATTTAAGACCTCTTTTATTTTTTTATCAAACAATTCCATATGATTTTAATTGTATGTCCATTGAAATATTATTTCTAATCCACTTTTTTGCATTAAACAATTGTGACCTTGAAGTATTAATTGAAATTCCCATTTCTTTACTTATCTCTTCATGATTGTATCCATCAATTATATATGCCATAAATACGAACTTGTATTTTTCAGGCATATCTTTAAATAGTTTAAGAATATCATCTCTAGTGATACTTTCTAAAGCAAGATGTTCATCGGTTCCTTGTTCGATAGGGCTATCAAAATTGACAACTTTAAGTTTTGATTTTTTTCTAAAACTATTCATGCATTCATTCACTGTAATTCGTCTAATCCAATACTTGAAAGCACCTTTTTCTTCATTATACTGTTTTAATTTACTAAATACTTTGGCAAATATTTCTTGTATAATATCTTGTTGATCTTCTTGGTTTTGATGATATCTTTTTACAATACTAAAAACATAGTTTATACAATTATTGTATAAATCTCTATAGGCTTTTGGGTCAGCCTTTCTACATCTTTCTATAGTATCTTTTGTTACCAAGCTATATATTTAAAATTAAAAAAAAACCGAAGCCTAACACGAGGTTAGACTCCGGTTCAATTAAATATTTATTGACAATTTATCAGCGCATTAAACAAGTCCTCAGAAGAGTTTAATTCTACAATTATATTGTTCTCCGTATCCATAATATTCAATGGATAAATTAATTCTATATCAAAAGAGTCTTCTAGTAATTCAAAGATATCATCCATTGATTCAACTAAAACTTCATCTCCAGAAGAGATTACGCTGAATGGAAAAATCATATCATAACAAGGTGATTCATCCAATTGTAATAATAAAATGAAATCATCATTTGGATTAAATATATCGCCACATGCTTCAATTGCAGTGTTCATTTCTTCGTCATTATTTACTGTCGTTTCGTTTCCGTCCATATCTATCAATATAATTGGAAATTCGAAATTGTAGAAGCTGCCATTCATCATAGCAGTATTTAATTCATCGATATCATTGGCTACCAATAGGTCACCATCCATGTTTGAATAGTTTACTGGAAAACCAATATCATAACAAGCGATAGTTGTTATTCCACATCCTACAAATATTGTAGTATCTATTCCATAATCATTATCACATGAAAATATATATTCAAACAATTCATTTTCATCAGCTACGGCTAAAATATTACCTGTCTCTAATTCTATTATATTGATTGGGAAAACAATAGTCACAAACATATTCTCAGCTATATAGTTTGTAAATTCATTTTCGTCTGCGGCACTAAATGTATCTCCATTTTCATTTTGTAATTGAATTGGGTAGCTAAAATCATAACATGATTGTTGTTCACTAATTAAGAAAGCTGGAAAAGAACTTTCACCCCAACCAGTTTCTGGAATACAGCTTGAGAATGCCACGGCTAACTCTTCGGCATCTGCAATAGTAGCTTCAGATTCGTCTTCAGTGTATACTATGTTGAGTGGATATACAAAATCAAAATATGCTTCTTCTGGATTGTCTATTGAATTCAATGCATTTTCAAAATCTTCCCAAGAGTTGATTTCAAATTCTTCATCGTTCAATGTAACTGAAAATGGAGTACTAATACTAAAACACCCAAGATCGATTGATTCTTCTGTGTTTACCATTCTTCCTACAAGTGGGTTTGTAGTATTTTCGTTTGGTGTAACTACAGGAGGGTCTGTTTTGTCAACAATAGAGTTTTCTTTAGTACAAGAAGCTAATGTAAGCACTAAGGCTATACTGAATAGCGTCAAAATTTTAATTAATTTCATAATATGTGTTTTTTATTTTTTTAAATACACTCAACTATATGGATGTTGACTAAAAAACATTGCATGAGTTTAGGAAAAAAAACGTTAAATTTTACAAAGTGTTGATTTGTAATGCTAAATTGTTAATGATTTAGCATCTTTATTTTTTGTTTATTATTTTTAGATTAAAATTGTAACTATTATGATCCTAGTACGTATATAAATTAACGAACGAATTTTTTAAAACCGTATTACACAATAGAAAATTATTATAGTTGTTGGATTAATTAACACAGAATAGATTTCTTCATTGCATAATTCGGATTAAACCAATCATATGACAACTGTTGAGTATAATGCTAGTGTGGATATGTTTTCCGATAATGTATATCGGTTTATGTTGAAGCATACTCGTGATGTTGAAAAGTCCAAGGATATAGTACAAGAGAGTTATACACGTTTATGGCAGAAAGTAAATGAGGTGAATTTTGAAACAGTAAAAGCTTATTTGTTTACGGTCTCTTATAGAATTATGATAGATATGTATCGTAAAGACAAGAGAATGGGTAGCATGGAAGATGTTAATGTAAAAGAACAATTCCATACTGAGCAGTATTCTGATATCAAAGAAATTTTAAACAATGCTATAAAAATACTACCAGAAGTACAACGAACAGTTGTTTTATTGAGAGATTATGAGGGATATAGTTATAAAGAGATAGGAGATATCTGTAATTTAAAAGAATCTCAGGTAAAAGTATATATATATCGTGCTAGAAAAAAACTGAAAGAATATTTGATAAAAATGGATGTAACATTATGATCAATATTAATAATTATGAAATATGGTTCTTGGATTATTTAGAAGACAATTTGTCTTCTGATCAGATTTCTTTTTTGAATGAATTTCTTTCTCAATATCCTGATTTGAAAGTTGAGCTTGATGAAATGTCCATAATCCAATTACCTGAGAATGTGTCTAATTTCAGTAATAAAGAAAATTTGAAACAAACTTTATCGGGTAGTTTTGATCTTGATGATATGTTAATTGCCGATATGGAAGGAGATTTGACATCTGAGGAAAAACATGATCTTGAATTGTTTAAATCAAAAGGATCAGATATAGAATACAATGAAAAGATATTGAATTCAACACAAATTATAGATCCAGAGACTATATCATATGCAGATAAAGATAAATTAAGAAAAGATAAATACAATTTAGAAGAAGCGGAAGATTTGATTTTGGCATATATGGATGGAACGATTTCTTCAAACGATAAAATTTGGTTAGCCTCGCATTATTCTAAATTGGGATTAAAGAAGCAAGTAGAACAATTTGAAAAAGTTAAATTGTCAGCAGACACATCTATTGTTTATCCTGATAAGGACGGCTTGAAACGAAAAGAAGCAAAAAGAGTTGCTTTGTTTAATACAAGGTTTATAATGAGGATTGCTGCTGGGTTTATCATTCTTATGATGGCATTTCAATTTTGGAACAATATGGATTCTAATATAGGTTCAGAAGTAGTAGGTTTGACTAATGGAGACATTTATTCAAATTCTGATAAAACCGTAAGTCTACTTGATCAACCCTTACCATCTAAGCACCCTTTAGCAATCGAATCTAATACTGTGTTAGAACAAAACCCACATCTAAATATTGGGAATGAAGATGACGTTGTTTATAATAAGCACAATGAATCTAGTGTTATAGACGATAATATAATAGAAACAGTAAATACTTTAGTCAATAACTATAATTCTAAACATTCAATTGAGGATTTGTCCGGTTCAGTAGGTATTATGGAAGCAGCAAGTGAAGAATTGTTTAATGATGAATTGAATACAGTAGCTGAAGATCGGCATATGGAGGTTGGAGTAGTTGAAACTTTAAATTTAATTGGAGGACAACATTTAATGTCTGATGAAGATCATTTCTTATATTTTAATAAAAATAAACCTAAGTTAAAAGAAGAGAGTATTAAGATTGAAGATGGAATATTGAATTATGCCTTGTTAAATATAAATAAGGATGAAAATTCAGAAAATAAATATAGTATAGGTGCGTTTGATATAGAGGTTCCAGAATATTTAATGGCAAGTGTGGAAGCAATTAAACACTCGAAAGAAAAATATGATGAGCATAAATCTTCCGGTAGGAATGTATTAGATTTTAAGATAGGCAACTTTTCTTTTTATCGTTCCATTCGAGAAGAGGATTAATAAAAAAATATTAAAAGATATAAATGAAATAACAAGGATTTTGAGAGTTTCCTTACTCGTTTTAATTTATATAATTGTTTATATTAAAGAACTTCGATGAGTTTCATCGAAGTTTTTTTGTTAAGGATGATATTAAAAAAAGCTCAACCAAATGAATGATTGAGTTTTTTGGTGTAAACAATTAGCTTTATTAATTTAAATGAATAGCTATTGAATATTTATTATTATTTGAAATTGATTAGGTATTTAATCTTCCAATAATTTCTTTTTGAGAATAGAAAACTCTTCTTCGGTTAAATGACCTTCATCTTTAAGTTTAGCTAAATTTTGTAATTTTTTAATGATAGGGTCATTATCAATTTCTTTAGCGGCTTCATAAGTTTCTTTTATTTCTTCTTGCTGATGTTGCATATCTCTAGCCATTTCTTTCCCCTTTTCAAACTTGTCATTATAGAATTTTTTCAATCTACTTGGATCAAAATCTAAAAAAGTACCACCAGTTTCGAAGTGTTTTTTAAAAACCTCTCCTAAGGCATAAGTACTTGCTCCTGATAAGACAGCCAATGTAACGCCACCAATAATAGAACCTACTCCAGGGATGAACTTAACCATTCGTGCACCTAATCTTGCTATACCTGAACCCGTTAATGAAGTAATAATAGCTTTGCCTTCAGATTCTTTGAAGTCAAGATCATAAACAGAACTTAATTGTCTTATCATGTCTAATTGAATAGCACTAACAGCAAAAAAATCTGCAATTGGTACAGGAATGAATCCAGCTCCCATAGACCATATCATATGATTCTTTATAACTGAGTTAGCATGTTTTGTTTTATCGCTTATCATAATCATTATTTTTTATCAAATTTAAATAAGAATAAGTGTTGAGAGGAAGTATTATAGATAAATAGGGATAATAATTCTACAGATTCTGTTTTTTTAACCGATTCGGTCACTAGATTGTTCTAAAAAAAAGATATTTGTTTACAGATTTCCTTTATTGAAAACTTTTTAAATGAAATTAGAACAAAAAGACCGTAAAATTTTCTCAATGACTATTAAAGAAATATTAGATCAACCAATTAGTAAAGAGAATAGAGATAGGGTAATTCAACTAATCCAAGATGACAGTAAAAATATTCATGAATTAATGAATGGTTTTTTCAGTCAAAATATAAGAATTAATCAGAAAGCTGCATGGTCTGTTGGAGTTTTAGGAGAGAAAAAACCTGAATTGATATCACCTTATTTACCTAAGATGATAAAGCATCTAGAAATGCCATTCCATGACGCCATTGTAAGGAATACATTGAGAGTATTGCAGTTTATGGAGATTCCGGAAGAATTAGAAGGTAATGTCTATGATTATTGTTTTAACGCATTAAATGATCCAAAGGTAGCTGTTGCTATTAGGGTGTTTTCAATGACCGTTTTAGCTAATTTAGCCATGAAGTATCCTGAATTGAAAGAAGAGCTGATTAAGACTATAGAGTTATTTTATCCATATGGTAGTGCTGGATTTAAATCTAGGTCTAAAAAAGAAATGAAGCGATTATCCTCCTAATCTAATATCTGATAATCAAATTTATTGATTATTATTTAATGATATCAAGGATTCTATATAGGATCTTGAATTACTTAATCTTGGGACTTTATTTTGCCCACCCAGTTTTTTACGATTTTCCATCCATTGGTAAAAGTGACCTTTAGGAACTACATTAATGACTAATTGATTTAGAGCCATGTTCAAATATCTTTTAGCTTCATAATCTGAGTTGATATTTTGAAGGTTTTTATCTAGATCTTTAGCAAATAGCTCTATATCTACAGGAGATTTTTCAAATTCGATGACCCATTCGTGACCACCTTTCTCTTCTCCTTGAATAAATATTGGTCCAATAGAATATTCAGCAATTTGACAATTATGTTGTTCACTAGTAATACTAATGGCTTTGTCTGTATTACTTACCATAACTTCTTCACCAAATACATTGATAAAATGCTTTGTTCTACCAGTGATTTTGAATTTATAAGGAGTTTCGGAAGTAAACATTACAGTATCTCCAATCTCATATCTCCATAAACCTGATTCTGTAGTTATCACCATGGCATAATTTTTATGCAACTGGATTTCAGATAATGGGATGGCTATTTTATTTTGTTCATCATAAGTTGACATATCAATGAATTCATAATAAACAGCATTGTCCAACATTAATAACATACTATCATCATTAGGATCATTTTGAATGCCAAAATATCCTTCAGAAGCATTGTAAACTTCCATGTATTGAAAATCTTCGGAAGGAAATAATTCTTTAAATTGACTTCGGTATGGATCAAAACTAACCCCTCCATGAATATAAAGATTAGCATTAGGCCATATTTCCATCATATTGGACTTTCCGGTAATTTCAAGAATTTTTCTCATTAAGATAAGTGTCCATGAAGGTACTCCTCCAAACATAGAAATATTTTCTTCAGATGTTATTTGAGCTATTTTTTCTAGTTTTTGATCCCAATTTGGCATTAATGCAGTTTGGAAATCAGGAGCGTAAAACGGTTTGCCAATTTTAGGCATATTGTATAACATAATGGCAGATACATCTCCAAATCTAGTATCTGGATGTGGTGCGAATCTTTCGATACTTCCACCTAAGATTAAGTTTTTATTTTGGAAAACTTTTGAATCTGGTTTATTGTCATACATGATTGTGACAGTGTCCCAACTAGATTTTACATGAGCATTTTTTAACATGCCTTGAGTAACTGGGATGAATTTTGATTTGTCGGAAGTTGTACCACTTGATTTTGCAAACCATTGACATACGTTTGGCCATAATACATTATCTTCTCCGTGCATCATTCTATCTATGTAAGGGAATAGATCATCATAAGTACTAATAGGCATATTGTTGGCAAAAGATTGAGCATCTGTAATCTGACTGAAGTTGTGTTCTTTTCCCCAAATTGTATTTTTTGCTTGGTAAATAAAATCAGCTAATACTTCATTTTGAACATCAATAGGATGATCCATAAAACGTTGAATTTTCCTCATTCTTACCTGAAGATAAATCTTCAAGA
>JAVJHY011529733.1:0-12051 GCA_035593235.1 Phascolosoma agassizii | reverse complement strand
GGCTTGCTTGTCGAAAGGCGCCAGTTTGACGATCACCTGACCTTTTGAAACGCTGTCGCCTTCCTTGACGGTTATATCCTGTATCATCCCTTCGACCTGGGCCCGCACGTCTGCGTTGTGGCTGGGATGGATCTTGAATTCACCGGAGACGGTGGCCTCGGTCTCAACGACCGCCATCGCAGCACCGGCAGCCACGAACAGGACGAACCAGACAAAACCGCTGCTGATCGAACCTGTGGTGTCATGGCGAAACTCAGCGACCGATTTGCGCGCCGCAACTCGCCGCAACACCGGCCACAAACCCACGGCCACCAGTCCCATGAAAATGACAAAGCCGATGCCCTGAAGCTGGCCGGTCAAATATCCGCCAATCCGGCTGGCAATGAAGGTTAGCAGCCAAGCTGAGAACACAAAGGCCAGGAACCCGTAGATGACATAGATGCATCGGACGCGCCGGGTAAGCTTTGCCTTGGCTTGACGCGACCAGGCACGATTGAACGACAGGCGGGTGCGCAGGTAGGCGGCGGCGCGCTGGCGCAGGTTCGGCAGTTCGAGCCAGTCAGACAGAAGGTAGTAGCCGTCCAGCTTGATGAGCGGATTGAGGTTGAAGGCTGTGCGTAATGTTGCCGTTGCCGCAATAATGGTGGCAACATAATGCAGTACGGTCTCCGGCGCGCAAATCCGCCACGTCAGGATGGCGAGCGCCCAGATCAACAGATCAATGAACCCGCCCGATGCCGTCACCCAGATGCGCTTGTACTTTTCATCAAACAGCCAGGCATCGCTGACATTGCAATACAGCGCCGGCTGGAAAAAGATCAACATGACACCCATTTCGCGAACCCGCCCGCCGAAGTGTTTGCAGGTAAGGCCATGGGCATATTCGTGGATAACCGTTGTGCCGATGACGATGAACCAGGCGGCGATCAATGTGCTGACCGTGAACAGTTCTGTGGTGTCACGCACGATCTCGTCGAGATTCGATAACAGCACAACGATCGCCAGAACGATGATGAGGCCGGACGCATAGACGAAACCTTGTGTAAAGCAGAACCGCAACAGGCGGGCCAGACGAGTGAGATGGTGGTCCGGATCATAGGCCTTCAGGCGAAGATACAGTACTGACCCGGCCAGGCGGCTTTCGGGCTGCTCTGGATTGTCGACAGATTGCAGCAGGCCACGGGATTTCAGGGACATGACGAAGGTTGCAAGCTCATTGCAATCCATATCGGCATCGAACCGGACCAGAACACGCTGCCGCAACTGCTCCAGCGAGGTGCTGCCGTCGAGTTGCCGGACGATGAAATGTTCGACCGCACCGACGCGAATGATCCTGCCGGTGTCTGGATTCTGGATGATGAACCGCTGTTCAGTTGCACAGCCCTCAATGCGAACCATGGCGTCGTTACGAAATGCCAGTAGTGGGACGGTGTGTTCGGTCACTGCTTGCATAGTTTGGATAACCTTCAGTCCGACAGTACATCACGGTGAAAGGGGAAACTTTGGGGTGGGTCATGAGACCCACCCCAGGTACGATAGACCGATCAAGCGGGGTTCAAACCCGATATGATCGGGCTATGGCCGGCGCTATGCGATGTTGCGATCGGCAACGCTACATCGGTTGAATTCCACGGACCAATGGCAACGCCATTAGGGCTGTCGGCTGTATTGGCAATCGAGGGGAAGTCGAACGGACTGATGTCGAAGTTGCCATTGCCCAAATAAGCACCATCATTGTGGGTTCCATTACCAAGGTTCAGAATGAGGTTCGGTGCAATCCGCTCCTCTAGATCTTCAATTTTCAAAACTAGTTTCGTCATGGCATTCCCTTTCAAAAACAAAAATTTAGCAACTGCCCCGATCAATCTCGGAAGGCACGTCCATCCTAGGCTTGTCATGATTTTTGTCTGTGAAGCGCTTCACACTAGATGAACACTAGATGATGACCGCTATCTGAGGCCGCATTTCCTGGCCGCTCGGACAAATCGCAGGCGATGGTCCTTATGCAGGTATTGCTGTGCAAAGCCGGTGACATCGAAGAAAGGCGCGCGGCGATGCACATTCTTTATCGCCTCTTCGGCCAGCGCCGTTTTTCCAGCTTCGCAATAGACGTCCGCCAGGGTGACATGAGCATAGGCAAATTCCGGGTTCCTTGAACCAATCGCTTCAGCCAATGCGATCGACTCATCAGGCCGGTCGGTCAGAAAATACGATATCGCCAGCATATTTGACCAACCGGCATCAAGTTGCGGATTGAAACGCCGTGCGGTCTCCAGGTTCTGGACGGCCTTTTCCAATTGCCCTTGAGACAGAAAGATCGTGCCGCGGACAGCATGTGCTCCGGCATGGTTCGGATTGAGTTCGATCGCCTTGCTGGCCTCAACTGCAGCGAGATCATAGCGCTCTTCGTAGGTGTAATTTTCTGCCAATACCGCGTGCGCCTCCCCATTGAAAGCGTCAATATCCATTGCTTTTTTGGCCAGGTTCTTGCTTTCCCTGAGTGATTTTTCCAGTCTTTCGACCCACCCGAATGCTGCATCATTGAGATGGGTGCGGGCCAGCCAGACATAAGCCGAGGCATATTGCGGATCGACATTGATCGCCTGTTCGAACAGCGTACGTGCCTTGAAATTGTCCTTGCGCTTCAGCTTGTGGAAATGCCATCGACCCTGCAAGGCGTAGTCGTAAGCCTGCAGGTTGGCCAATTTGGCAAGGGCGCGCTCCTGTTCAACCAGATTGAGTTGCCCGACCAGTGAACCAACGACCCGGTGCCTGATCTTGTCCAGAACCATGAAAATGTCGTCAAAGTCCTCATCGTATTTTTCCGACCAATGCAACACCCCATTGTTGGCATCGCTCAACTGGACCGACACGCGTACCCGATTGGAGACTTTTCGCACGCTGCCGTTGACCAGATAGCGAACGCGCAATTCACTGCTGATTTGCTTGGACGGTACGTCCTTGTCCTTGTAAACGAACACGGCATTGCGCGACATCACCGTCAGATTGGGAAACTTGCTCAAGCCCGAAATGACATCTTCAGTAATGCCGTCGCTAAAATAATCGTCCTGGTTTCCGTTACCTTGCAGTGTGAATGGCAGAACCGCGATTGACGGTTTTGTTTCCGCTCCGGGTTTTGTCGTGGTGTACGGCCAGACCGCAATGCCGATGATTGCGATCAACGCCACTGCAGCGAAACCGGCCCATTGTAGCGGAATTGCAGTCGATTTCCGCCGGCGCCGAGGTTTCGTTGACTTGCCATCCTTGGTTTCATCAAGACCAACACGAAACACCCTGATCGGCCGGGCGATATTCTTGACCTCATGTTCACCGATATCCTCAAAGTCGAACGGCAACTTGTCGCGGACCTGATTGCGGACCGGGCGCGACACGCAAATGCTGCCGGGTTCGGCCAGGCTCTCAAGCCTGGCGGCTACATTGACGCCGTCACCGTAGATTTCATCTCCATCAATGATCACATCGCCAATATTGATACCGACGCGCCATTCGATGCGCTCGTCAACTTCGATGCCGGCATTTCGTTCGGCCATGCCGCGCTGTATTTCAACGGCGCATTGCACTGCATCGACAATGCTGGGAAACTGAGCAAGCACGCTGTCCCCGGCGCGATTTACGACACGGCCGTGATAGGATTCCACTTTCGGATAGATGAGCTCACTGTGATGAGCCTTGAGCGCAGTGAGCGTAGCAGCTTCATCAGCACCCATAAGGCGGCTGTAGCCGACGACGTCGGCCATGAGTATTGCCACAAGCTCGCGCTTCATATGTGCGCTCCCACGCTCAGCGAGTTAGAACACCGCAGCCGAGTTAACAGTCACGGCCAACAGTCCGATACGCATTCTAGCCATATTTGCTTGAATGTGGTAATCTATCGTACGGTCAATATGTAAAATGCCAAATGTTCGAAAGAGATCAACTGTGACCAAATCTGTTTTCAAATTACTGTTAGCGGCAACTACTGTCGCAGTAATTTTGTCAACATTAGTGCTGCCGTCGTATGCTGATCCCGACAGTCGGATCAACAAGGACGAAAACAAACTGGCGATCCTGGGCTACGACACCGTTGCCTACTTCACCCAAAGCCGGCCGGTCAAAGGCTCGGATAAGTTCAAACATGTCTGGCAAGATGCCATTTGGCAATTTTCCAAAGCCGAACATCGTGACAAATTTGTTGAAAATCCCGAGCAGTACGCGCCTCGCTTTGGCGGGTTCTGTGTGATGGCGATGGCCAGAGGCAAGGGTAAATTCTATAAGATTGAACCCGAGGAATACAGGATCGTCGACGGCAAGCTGTTCCTCAACTACTCTAAAAAATACTCCGACCAGTTCGACGAAGATCCCGAAGGATCGGTTGCCAAGGCGGAAGCCAATTGGCAGAGGCTGGGCAAGGCAGAATAGCCTACAATTGAGTTACTGCGAGCCTTGCGGAAATCGCACGACTTGCAGCAGATTGCACTCATTGGGGCCAGGTTTTCCATCTGATTTGGAAATTTCCGGAAATGCCTTGAACAAGCTTTCCGTCGTGCAGCCGCCTCGGTAGGTGCTGAGCATCTCAGCTGCTCTTTCGGGAATCAGCGGGCCATGGTCGTGAACGACGAGATGAACTTCTGCGGTTTTCAGATTGTTGTAACCGTTGCCGAACCAGTTTTGCTTCAACTTGCCGGCCTGTATGAACCCAGAAAATTTGCCTGTCCCGTCGGCGTCGGCGATCAGACTGTCGGCATACCCGACATCGGGTACCGTCATTTCCGCATGATCGATGAAATCCTTCACGTTGCACGGCGTGACTGTGCAGTTTTCAGGTTTGTTAATGACCGCGAACCACAATGTATAAACATTGCTGGGTGTGAGCTGCTGAGTGGAAAGCCACACATAGGCGCCATCCTTTAAGACCGTCAGGTTAGCCTTGGACCCTTTGACTAACTCCAATGGTTTTTCAGAATCATGGTGTTCGCCCAAAGGATGCAGCCTGGCCTGTTCATTGTAACTTTGAACCTGTTTGCTGCCGGCTTGCGCGGGAAGGGGCGCCACCTGCAGAGCAACAGGTAAAATTGCGGCAATTGCAAAGACCAGTTTACAATTCAAATGTTTCATGACCTCGTCTCCTTTGGGTTTATATTATTTGAGCCTCAATTTGTTTGCTGAGCACCACTATGATGATGGACAAACAATTTCCAATCCTAGACATCACAGAAAATATGTCTGTGAAGTGTATCACAGTCGGGCCGGTTGTGGTTATTCTGCTTTTGACTGATCGTTCAGTCATGTCAAACCTGTGGTGTGAGCCAATTGAATTTGTTGCCCAATTCTATTCTGTTTGAGAACCTGAGTTCTGAAAGCATTCGTTACCTTGACGAACTGGCCACGACCTTGAAGCTGGGCGGGGGCGAGACGTTGTTCGTTCAGGGTGATGAGGGCGATGCGCTCTACATCGTCGTGTCGGGCAGGGTCGAAATTAGCACGATGAACGTCGGCGGTAAGAAACTGAGCCTCAACATCATGAAAGCTCAGGATGTGTTTGGTGAAATTGCAGCCATTGATGGCGGACCCAGAACCGCTACAGCAACGACACTGGAGGTGACCAGACTGCGCCGAATTTCCCGTCCTGACATTATCGGTCTGCTAAAGCGGGAACCTGAAGTAGCGGCCGACCTGATCAGTGTGCTGTGCGAGAGAGTGCGTTGGATTTCTCAGCAAGTAGAGGACTTCGGACTGCATGGCATCGAGAGCCGTCTTGCGCATCGACTGTTGTTGTTGGACCACAAGTTTTCCATGGGCTCGGGAACAATCAATCTTTCCCAGAATGAACTGGCAGATTTTCTCGGTGCGTCACGGGAATCAGTCAACAAAGTTCTCCAACATTGGCTCGCGGAAGGTTGGATTCAACTTTCCCGCGGCTCGGTGACAATCACGGACCAAGCCGCCGTCGAGCAAGTTGCCGGTCAATCAGAATAGCGGCAGGATCCATGAGCACAGAAGACCAGTGAACAGAAAACATCGCTGCTTACCCCACCGCCTTTTCATACCTGCCGACAAACCCCGACGACGCCATTCTCATCCAGGCCAATCTCAATCGCCTTGGCCAGCGTGAAAGCATTCCGCAGCGCCAGCCCGGCACCAGAATCGGTCGAAAAAATTTGCCGTGCGCAAAGCATCGTCGATCAGCACGATGTTGGGAAACCGAAAGCGGTTGGGCCTTCAAGGTCGCTCAGGCGCCCCGTTCGGAACCTCGACAATTGCCCGATCAACCTCCCGCAGCAGCCATTCGCGAAACAGGACAACTTTAGGCCGGTCGGCATGTGTCTCCGGGCAGACAAAATAAAAGCCGAGATCCATGGGCAGGGCCAGGTCGAACGGAGCGATCAACCGGCCAGCCGCCAGATCGGCAGCCGCAAGGTAGCGCCAGCCCAACACCACACCAGCACCGTCAATGGCCGCCTGAAGCGAATGATCCGGATGACTGAAATGCGGACCGCGGGCCGGATCAACGTCCTTCGCACCGGCCGCCCTCAGCCATGTGCTCCACTTCGGCGCAGAGGCCTCAAAATCAAGTGAATCGTCATGCAGCAAGGCGTGATGGCGCAGGTCACCCGGCACGCGCAATGGGTGGTCACCCTGTAGAAGACGCGGGCTGCACATCGGTGTCATTGATTCATCAAAAAGTCTGACCGATTCGAGCCCGGGATATGTGCCGCGGCCAAGCCGGATGGCAGCATCAAAGTTGTCACGCCGGAAGTCGACCACCGTCAGACGTGCCGAGATGCGCACATCAATGTCAGGATAAGCGTCACTGAACCGTTCCAGTCGCGGCACCAGCCACTTGGCGGCAAACGCCGGCGCGACGCTGATCATCAGCGGACCGTGGACATCGGTTTGCTGTACCCGCTCGACGGCTTTGTCGAGGCGCGCAAAACCCTCGCGCAGCTCGGGCAAAAACAGTTGCCCGACATCATTCAACAAAAGACCCCGGGGCAGCCGGCGAAACAGCTGAATGCCGAGAAAGTCCTCAAGCGTCTTTACCTGGTGACTGATGGCGGCCGGCGTTACGTGCAATTCGTCCGCCGCCTTGACGAAACTCAGATTGCGCGCCGCGGCCTCAAATGCCCGCAACGCGGTCAGGGGGTAAATTCGTCTGTTCATTCTTAAGACTCAATTTTTCTAAGTCTTAGCACGAAATCTTCTCGTTTGTCGAGGCAACCAAGGCGCCCTAACTATGGGTCATCGGCATAAACCCACACCAACTGAAGGAGACGAAACGATGCCAAGGCTAAACAAAATTAATCCAAAGACAGCGCAGGGCAAGGCCAAGCAGTTGTTGGACGGCGTTCACAAGTCAATGGGCATGACCCCGAACATCATGCGTATGCTGGCAAACTCTCCGGCAGCATTGGAGGCTTACCTGGGCTTAATGAAGTCGCTCAGCAACGCCAGCATCGATGCCAAGACGCGCGAAGCCATAGCGCTCGTGACGTCCGGCATCAACGGCTGCGAATATTGCGCATCCGCGCACACCGCAATAGGCAAGATGGCCGGTCTTGCCGATGACGAAACTCAAGCCAATCTGCATGGCCTGTCATCCGAGCCAACCAGAGCAGCAGCCTTGCGGTTCGCCAAAGCCATTGTCGAAAAACAAGGTTGGGTCGACGACCACGACCTCAATCAGGTGCGCGAGGCTGGCTTCGGCGATGCCGAAATCAGCGAGATCGTTGCGACTGTCGCGATGACAATATTCTCAAACTACTTCAACCACATCGCCGAAACCGAAGTCGATTTCCCGTTGGTAACCGTGCCCAGGGTAACGGGGAGCAAAACGCAAGCCGCCTAAACCGTCTTTGAATGGCGTCGCTAAAAGACAGTCCGATAGCCCCAGATAAAGGAGAACGATCATGAACGGATTTACACAAATTCTGACAGGCCTCGCCGCCACTGGAGTTCTCCTGATGTCGGCGAGCTTATCAAATGCTCAAGCAGCCTGCGCCCCGCGCAGCCACACAGTTGGACAATTGGAAAACAAGCTGCACGAGCACGTCCAGGGCCGTGGACTGACACCGCATGGCAAGGCGATGTTGGAAATTTTTGTCAGCAAGACCGGTTCCTGGACGGTGATTGTCTCCAGACCAGATGGAAGCAGTTGCTTTGTGGCAGGTGGCGATAGCTGGCACCAGGTGAAATCCGTCCCGGGCAACCCCGTCTAGATGTCCCACGCAATTCACACACAAAGGTAAATACGATGACGACCTCCAAGACCATCCTTATCACCGGCACATCCACCGGCTTTGGCCGCAGGATTGCCGAAAACCTTACCCTGACCGGTTACCGCGTGTATGCGTCAATGCGTGACCCCAACGGCAAGAACCGCCAGCACGCAGACGAACTGGCCAAGTTTGGCGCCAGCATCATTGAGCTTGATGTCACCAGTTCTCAATCAGTCGAGCAGGCAGTGGCAACAGTCATTGCAGAAGCCGGCCGCCTTGACGTCCTGGTGAACAACGCTGGCGTTGCCTACACCGGGGTATCCGAGGCCTTCACAGCCGAACAGGCCAGAGAGCTGTTCGATGTCAACGTCTTCGGCTTGCACCGCGTCACGCGTTCAGTGCTACCAGTCATGCGCAGTCAACAGGATGGCCTGATCATCAATATCGGCTCGGTCGTGGGCCGCGTTACGTTCCCGTTCTTTGGGCTTTACGGCGCCAGTAAGTTCGCCGTGGAGGCTCTGACCGACAGCTACCGCTATGAGGTATCGCAACTTGGCATAGATGTCGCGCTGGTACAGCCTGGCGCTCACCCGACGCAATTGTGGAGCAGCGCTGTTCAGCCGGAGGATGTTGCCCGTGTGGCTGGTTATGGCGAAGTCGGCGAGTTACCCGGTGCCATGTTCGGACAGTTCGAAGCCATGTTTGCAGGCACCGATGCACCAGATCCACAAAATGTTGCATCGGCCATTGCAACACTCATCGCCACTCCGCAGGGCAAGCGCCCGGCCAGGACCGTTGTCGGTGCCCCCTTTGGATCGGACACCATCAATGAGGCGGCACAAGTAGCCCAACTGAGCTTGGTCAACGCACTCGGCCTTGGCCACCTGGCAAACGTGAAGACCAACCAGCAAAGGAAATCCCAATGACGATCTTATCCCAAAGCACAAATGCCGGCATCACCGGCTGGAAAAGACTGTTTGAATGGTTGCAAGCATTTGACGGGGCGCTCGACCTCGATCCTGTAGATCGAGCGGTTGGAGACCTCACTCGTAAAGTGTCTGAATTGGAAAAGGCCGTCAGCGATCTCAAAGTCCAGTAACCGGCTGAGCTGGGCGTGAGCCTTCATTGACGTTCACACGGTCGGAAAGCCTTCCCAAAACTAATCCAATTTTTCAAACCCCAAGAAAAGGAGTTACCATCATGGACCCACGATTTATTACCCGCACGATACATGCTTACCTCGACTATCCGGTCGCCATCGCCCTTATGGCGCTGCCCTTCGCGTTGCATCTTGGAAGTTCCAGTCCACTAGCGATATGGCTGTCGGTCATCACCGGCGTGGCAGCCTTCATTCTGACCTTGCTGACAGATCACCAGCTCGGCGTTTTGCGTGTCCTTCCTTACTCGTTCCACCTGGCCGTCGATTTCAGTGTCGGTGCCGCGTTCTTCCTTGCTCCGAGCCTGTTCGGCTTCACAGCGATCGATGCCTGGTACTACTGGGTCAACGGAGCAGCAGTGCTGTTCGTTGTCGGACTCCACAAACCAGAGTCAGCAACGTCCTTCGCGTAACGGCCGAACACCCGGGAGGACAGCCTCCCGGGTCTTTCACCTATCGCCAGCAACGACCCGTAACCCAATCAAGACGGAGATCATTCATGAACCAGGTTCCCCAGGATATCCACGAGCGTGAGCTCATTACCAGCCTCATCGATCGCTATATCGCCGGAGCGGTTTCTGGCCGCGGCATCGACATGAAACCGGCGTTTCACAACGGCGCAACGATCTTCGGTTATGTCGGTGGCGACTTGCTGGCCGGTCCTGTTCAACTGCTGTTCGACTGGAATGACCAGAATGGACCAGCAACCGGTCTCAAGGCACGCATCGCTGACATCGATATTGCCAGCACCGTCGCGACCGTTCGGCTCGAACTCGATAACTGGACAGGCAACAGGTTCACCGACCTGTTCACGCTGCTGAAAATCGAAGGCGAATGGAAGATCACCAACAAGGTCTTTCACCTGCACACTTGAGTGGACATCGCTCAAGAGCCCAAAGGAGACTAGGCTCAAAACCCATTGATACTGTTGATTTAATTTAGCAAATCAGATTCAAATAGCCCAATCAACAGATTGGAGGTTTGGATGTCGCACTTGTTTTGGTTGTCAGATGAACAATGGACTGTAATTGAACCGCTTCTGCCCAGGCATAAGGGCGGTGCCCGGCGCGTGGATGACCGGCGGGTGATTTCCGGGATTATTCACGTGCTCAAGGTCGGTTGTCGCTGGTGCGACTGTCCAAAAGAGTATGGCCCTTCGACAACCATCTACAACCGGTTCAACCGCTGGTCCCGCAAACGGTTCTGGGTTAATCTTGTCGAGACCCTGGCCTTGTCTGGCGCCGTCACCAAAAGCACGTCAATCGATAGCACCTATGTCAAAGCGCATCGCTCAGCTCATGGCGGTAAAGGGGGGCGAAAACGCAGGCTATTGGCCCATCAAGGGGCGGTCAAACCACCAAAATACATGCCCTCACAGACGCCATAGGCCGCCCTTTTGCCTTCAGGTTGACCGGCGGCAATGCAGCAGATAGTCCTGTTGCTCCACACCTGCTGGCTGGTTTGAAGGGCGCACGATATCTGCTTGGAGACAAGGGATATGATGCCAACGCCCTGCGAAAGCAGCTGCGCCAGTCTGCAATAATCCCTGTCATTCCCGGCAGGTCGAACCGCAAGCGGGCCATCCGATACGATAAGAAGCGATACAAGGACCGTCATCTCATCGAAAACGCTTTCTGTCGATTGAAAGACTTTCGACGTGTGGCAACCCGCTACGACAAACTGGCCACAAACTTCCTGTCTGCAGTCGCACTGGCAACACTCGTCGTATTCTGGCTATGATTGAGTCTGGAGCCTAATGCGATCCGTTGTGGTCAGCCGGTAATGTCGGTTTAGCCCTCTGGCTTTGGCACTTTCGAACATGTCTGGACGCGAGGATGACACCACCGTGACCTACCGCCGGGTTCTCCCCGGTGAGATCCCGCGCGTCGACCAACAACTCAACACCCGCCCGTCGCCCACCACCGACGTCGAACGAGCGACCGGCCAACCCGTCAGCCATGACCCGCAGCCGATGGTCGGGAGTCAACAACAAACCGTTCGTAACCAACACCGTGGCCACCAACCGCTCAACACCGTCACCGTCACCGGCTTCGACTTCGGCTTGGCGGAGCAGGCCAGAGTCGACCAACACCTCACCGGCCAACGCCCGACGGTGAGCGTCGCTGCAGTCGAGCGGCGCGACATATTCGGCCAGGAGGGCCTGGACCGGTCGGGTTAGGTCATCGCCCGACGACTGGTCGCCGATCAACGCGTCGGCCTCGGCAAGGACAGCATCGACCTCGGCCTGGATCTCCTGGCGGACCATGTCATCGGCCAAAGCCGCCGCCATCTCAACCGCCAGATCCCGATCAGCAGCCAACGACAAATCGGCGCCCACACCGGCTAGGCCGGCGGCCTCAAGCGCGATGTCGATCGGAGCGGCCGCCTACACAGCAACCCCATCGATCGTGTCGCTCGACCGCAACGCTCGCTCGATCTCACCCACAAAACCCGTGCTGATCGTGGCCTCAGCGATCAACTCAGCCAGCGGACCGGTCACTAGATCATCGGGGACACCAGCAACGCCCAGCGCCCCAAACGCCTCAGATCGGGCCGTGGCCAACCCGTCGGCGATAGCCCCTAAACCAGTGATGTAGCCCATGCCGTGATCGACGAAGGAGGCGAGATCCTCGGTCCGGGCCTTAACCTCATCACCGTCAGCTGCATTCGACGGTGGAC
>JAVJHY011529623.1:0-12054 GCA_035593235.1 Phascolosoma agassizii | reverse complement strand
CGGCACCATCGGCTTTGTCAGCGCCGCTCTGTGCACGAGCGTCGTCACGCGCAGCAGCGTCGTCCGGTGTGCCCGGGCCGCCGGAGCTACACCCGAACGCGAGAAGAGAAATGGAGACGAGAAAGAGGATGTGCCGTGTCATCGAAGCCTGCCTTGGTTGCGAAGGCCGATCGCCTCGCTGTTGTGGCTGACATCGCAAGCATCGTGCCGCTCGTTTTACGCCGGTTTTGCCGGCGAGGGCACGTAAGTGGCTGGTGCTCTGGCCACCAGTGGGGTCGACAATCCTCTGTGTTCAGAGGGCACGCACTCCGACGGGTGAAACGATATCGCCTTGGAACCAAAGCACGGATCCGCCGCGGTAGCCCTCGGGTGCGTAGTGCGAAAGGTGTGGGTTGCCGATGAGTTCGACTCGAGCGCCAACGCCGACGGTTGGCTCCGGCGCCTCTAGCAGAAGGCCACTGTCGCCGACCAGTGCTGCGCGACCATCATCGAGTCGCACGATGAAGGGACACGCCCGCAGCTCATCATCCACGACCGCGAGAACATAGGGCCCGAGCTTGGACTCGATGCGTCCCCGAAACGAAGTGCCGACAGGGAAGCGGAGCGAACGTGGTCGGTAGAGTGCTGCACCGACGACCACCACCCCGCAAGCGATCGCCATCAAACTGTGTTGCGGAATGGGAAACTCATACGCGAATGCCATCGTCACGACGACCACACCCAGGGCGAAGAAGCGACGCCCCGTCGCTGCAGGGAGCGGCCCGAGGTCGATGGTGTGCGCGAGTTTCATCGCGCGTCCTCGAAGAGTTGGCTCATGCCCTCGACGAAGTCTTCGTGGCGATGGTGCGCGGAATGGTGCACGGCAATCGCGAGGCCTCCCAAGATTGCGCCGCCGCCCGATGCTGCCGCTTCTGCGACGGCGTGGCCGATCTCGGTCACGAAGAGCGCGATTTCGTATGCGATGTGGACGCGCTCAGCGGATTCCTGAAGCACCGCAGCTGCGTCGGAGAACGGAGTCCCGCGACCGAGTTGGTCGGTTGCGATGCTGTCCTCGCGAAGCCAGCCGGGCTCTGCCACGTCGCGTGCGGCATCGGCCATCTCGGCAAGCGTCCACGCTTCGCCGTCGAGGCGACGGTCCCAGTTGTCCATCGTTTCGAGGCCTTGCTCGAAATGCTCCATCAGCTGCGAGATCTTCTCGTCTCCGAAGCGCTCTACCATCGCGTCGTAGACGGCGGCACTTGGCGTGCCTTGTGGCGCGTCGCGCAACGCCGCGATCGCATCTCGCGACTGAGTCAGCTGAGATCGGCGCTCCGCGATCAGCGCGTGACCTTGCGTGCGCACCTCGCCCCGCAGTTGATTGCCGACCCGCTGGCTGATCGCCTCGGCCATCGCGCTGGCCTCGCCTCCGCTCAGCCCCGCACGCTGGAAGTTGCGGGCGAGCTCGGCCGGCGTTTTGCCAGCCATCTGCGAGATCGTGTCCCTCGACACCAAGGTCGCCGCCATCGTGGAGCTTCCCCGAGCGGCGCCGAACGCCGACTTCACCTCGCCGGCGTATGCGGGGATGGAAGAACGCCTCGGCCGATGCTGTGAGCGCGAGAGGACCGCGTCGATCGCGTCCTCACGTTGAGCTTCAGCGCTCGAAGGCTCAGGCGTAACGGGAGGGGAGTGCGGTTGTGCAGGAACACGGCGCGGGCCGCCGACGGAACTAGGACCAGGCATTGAAACACCTCGAAAAGGTTGGAGATGTGCGTTCTTCGGCCTACAGCAGCTCAAGTTGCGTCGGAGCAGATGATCCGCGGCGCAACACGGGAAGTTCGGCGACCAGGTTCTGAGCATGCGAGCGTGTCAAGAGCGATGTCAAGATATCACGACTGCACATAATTAGAGTCATCGAGCGTTAGCTTGAGAGTGCCCAGCCGAATCGCAGTGCTTCTAAGAGCCGCCAGTCGCTTAACTTGACAATTCGCTTCCTTCGCAGGTGCTTCTAAAAGCCGCCAGTCGCTTAACTTGACAATTCGCTTCCTTGGCGGCTGGATGATCTGCATCAAATAGGTGCTGAATGTTTGCTCAGGCGGAGAACGATCTGCGCCGCCTGACGAGCAGTACACACAAGATCAGAGGTAACGCCGCGCCTTCGCCTGATGAGGCTCGGCATCCGCAGCCGCCTCCGACCTCTTCGGTGCCGGCATCTGCGGCGGCTCCGTCGCGCTCGATCCCGGCGTCGGCCCCTCCGGCGTCGGAATCTGGGCCGGCGTCGATGCCTGGCCCGGCGTCGGAATCTGGGCCGGCGTCGCTGTCTGGGCCGGCGTCGATGTCAGCACAGTCGGCCGCCTCGCAGCTCTGAAAGAGACCGATGTCCCACTCCGTCGTGCGTAGGTTCCCAAACGCATCATTGCGCGACGCCATCGCTGGAATCGCCGTCGGATGGGTGCCAGCCGTCGCGTCGAAAACGTTCACTCCTGCGCCACGAAGTGCCGAGCCTTCGTTGGTGCGGAAGCCATCGAGCGCCTCGCGGACTTGCGATGTGCCTCGGGTGATTTCGAACACGGGCTGGGCGGGGGCAACGAATCCCGGTGCGTCTGTGCGAACGGACGCTGTTTCATCGTCCAGCGCCAGGTCTCCGCCGTCGGCTCCTGTCTCGTATGCGTTGTTGTCACGAGCCAGGTTGTCGGCAGTGGGCACATCGCGCACCCGATAGATGGTTCGGTCACCGTTGGCGAGAAAGACATTGTTGAAGCTGAACAGAGCGTCGCCGGCGCCTCCCAGTTGTCCGCGGTTGGGGCTGAGTTCGATCAGTGACCGCAAGATCGCTCCGTTGTCGTAGAACACGTTGTTGTACAAGAGCGACACGTTGGGACCTGCGAACGCAAAGGCGCCCGCGCCGCGCAGACCAACGAAGAGGTTGTTTCGAACGACGAAGCGTTCCGATTCCCAGGGCGTCGGATCCGTCGACACCAGATGTCCGCTTTCGACCGGGACGTTGCTCGGTGCGGAGCCTGCCGAGGGACCAAAGACATTGTTCTCCCAGAGGAGATCGGTCGTGCCGCCCTTTGCGTAGAGCAGGTAGTCCCCTTGGCTGGCCACGTGGAAGAGCCAGCTCCCTCGCACCACGATACGCGCATCCCCGGTTCCGCGGATGTCGATGTTCTCCTGATACCCCTCGGACGTGGTGCGCGCCGCAGGGTTCCAGACGATCGAGTTCTCGAGAACGAAGTCCTGCGTGTTGTTCATTTTCAAGACGTCGCCATCGTTCGGCGCGTCGTGGATGAAGCAATCGCGAATCAAGATGTTTGACGCGTTTTCGATGTAGACGAGCGCGTTCGTTCGTGCGCCGATCTCGAGCTCGGAGTAGATGTCCAGCCCCTCGACGCGAACGTCGGTCGCGTTCTCGATGATGATCGCCTGCCCGCCGCCACTGGCGAAGATGCGCGTCTCGGTTGGACCGGCTTCGCCAACCAACGAAACCCCAGTGGAGGGACGGAGCGTGCCGACCTCGTAGGTTCCCGGGGTGACGAGGACGATGTCTCCAGGTCCCGCTGCAGCGAGAGCAGTGGCAACGTCAGTAAAGGGCTCGCCGGGCCCAACACGTAAGGTCGCTGCGTGTGCAGAGGTCGTGGTGAGCACGAGGGCCGCGAGTGTCCATCCTCCGATTCGTCGTCTCATCCGTTCCCTCATTCTATTGTATCGCAACCTCGCGCCCACCTGGTCAGTCGAAGGGAAGGTCACGTTTGCGAATCGACATGGCGATCATCACTTTGTGATGAGCCAGAATACGACGCCACCGACGACTGTGCCGATGAGTCCGAGCGCGACGACGACCAGCCCTGCGATGTTCCGACGCCCGCGACGCGCCATGGCCGCGCGCGTAATTGGGGCTTGCTCGTTGCTCTGCAGCCAAAACAGGATGTCTTGGGAATCGCCGAGTGCCTGGTGCAGCAGTTGGGTGGAGGTCTCCAAGTCGCCCAGTTTCTCGTGCGCATCGATTCGAAACTGATCCAGGCTCAGTTCGCAGTTCTTGGAGATCGGCACATCGCCTTTGCGCGCCCCCACCAAACTGAGCACGGCGCGCCAGTCTTGTCGTCCTGCCGCGACCGATGCAGCCGCGCGGCGATACCCGGAGTCCAAGTCCACATCGATGGGATTGGGATCACAGCGGGCCAGCCACTCGCTGGCGGCGTGCAGATCCCCGCTACGTTTCGCGGCCACAACCAGCTCGACTAGGATCAGCTGTCGATAGCCATCGTCGCGAAGCAAGTCGAGTGCAGTTTCCAACACCGCCCGCAGTTTCGCTAGCTCGGCGACCGCGTATTGAATTCCGAGTTGCATCGCGTACCACCAACGAGCGTGTTCATCATCCGTGCTGGAACCCGGCTTCCGAACCAGGTCCCATTGTTCACGAAGAGCCTCGATGAGGGCTGGATCTCCGATGGGTTGGCCCGTGAAGAGTTCGTTGCCTCCGGAAGGTACGCGCTTGAGCGTGTAGCGACGAGACTCGGTCGGCGTAGCGAGTTGCTCTCGCAGTGCTTGCATTCGACTCTGGGCATCGCGCGGCTCGGGGAGTGAGAGAGCGCGATGGGAGCGTACGTGATTCTCGGTACGGCAGTACTCGCACACCACAACGCCGCCCGTGGCGGGCGTCTTCAGCGGTGCACCACAGCGCACACATTCGACGATTCGAACTTCGACAGTGAACACCGACATCTCACTCCTCGTCATGCGACATCGTTTCGGCCCGTCTCAACTGCGGCGACGCGCTATTCAAATTTCGCTGATACTACTATTGCCGTGCAAGCGGTGCCACTCGATTTCCGAGCTCCTGCAGAGGGGACCAATTCGGCTCGCTAGCGGCACAGAACCGCCACCATCGCAACCTGGGGGTAGACCTCGACGTCCGACCACACCCCCGCGATCGTTGTCTCCGACGCATCCACGCGCAGCATGGTGCGGGCGTTTCCGAGATTTGATGGCGGGGCGATCCACTCCTCACCGAGCGGCTCGAACCGGACGACGCGGCCGATCCCAGAAAAGACGTAGCCCATCAAAAGCTCTCCGCCGAGCCAGCGGAGGTAAGGATCCGCTTCAGGGGCGAGCCGACTCGCCAAGTTGAAATCTGCGCCTTCAGGCGCGCCCAGCGAATCGTAGATGCGGCCGTGGATGTCTCGATCTCCGCTCGTCTCGTCGCTCCATGCAAACACGTAGCGCGTTCCGGTCCACTCGAAGCCGGCGAGGAGGTTGCGGTCGCTGGCGACCAAAGGAATATCCGCACCGATTTTGGCGCCAGTGGGATCGGCGAGCCCCAAGTAAAACTCACCCGTTGTTCTGAAATCGTGCCACACGATCCCGTACCCCACGCCGGACCACGCCAACACTGGATAGCGCGCCTTCGACTCCGATTCGGAGATCTGGGTGAGGGCGCCGAGACTTGATCCCGCTGCGTCGAAGCGTTGGAGGTACACCAGCTGACCGCCAACCCAAGCCAGCGCAAAGTGGTCGTCGATCCAGCGGAGATCCGGGTCGCCGCTGCGGTTGTCGTCGAGGGGCGCCGCAGCGCGAAGAGTCGCGCCCTCGGAATCGACCACCATGAAGAACGCCGTGCTCGTGGTTGCGCCATAGCCTTGCCAAGCAACACCGAGCGTCGAGCCACTCCACGCAATGCTCACCTGCAGCGGTGTGAGGGAAGACACTCCGATCGGCTCCTGATGAAGCTCGCGGCGAACCCCGAACGGCCGCCCAGAGAGGTCGACGCGTTGAAACATGAGGTGCGGAGATCCGTCGTCGCGAAGCTCGAGCCAGACCACCGTGTATCCGTCGCCGGTCCACGCGATAGCTGGGGGCACGACAAACGCGTCGGTGTCGCTCAATCCAATCGGTGCGAGTCCACACGGCGGACTGGCATCGATCCCCGCGTCGAGGAGGGCGGCGTCCAATCCGGCGTCCAATCCGGCGTCCATCGTTGGAGCAACCCGTCGAGTCGTGCAGCCCTCGTCCGGATCGCAATACTCGTTCTCTGCGCACGAACGATCGTCCTCGAAGAGGCACGTACCCGACACGCATCGCGCCAGCGCGCACGCCGACTCAGCCATGCAATCTGCATCGGCGGAGCACTCCGACGGGCAGGTGTCGATCGATTCGTCCGAGCACGCAGGATCGACGCAACGACCACCGAGGCACGCCACGCTTGCAGGATCGTCGATTGGGCATACAACGCCTCTGCAGTCTCGCGTTACGGTGATGGTCAGGGCCGTTGTCCCCGACACTTCGACCACCGCGGGTCGTTGCAGAAAGACGTCGCCACCACGCAGAAGATCCAAAGTGAGCTCGTGCGTTCCGGTGGATAGGCCCTCGATGCTTGCGAGCTGACCACCCTCGATCCAATCTCGGTCGGCACGCACAACTCGATCGATGGGGAGACGATCACCGATTCGAATGGACACTCCGTCGAGCTCCTCGCCAGGAACCAGATCGGTGCGGAGCGAGACGATGAGCCGGTGACTCGAGCTGCACCCGCACGCGAGTCCGACGAACAGAGCCATCGCAAGCACACTGAGTTTGGTCAGGCTCACGTCGGTGAGTGTAGCGTCATGCTCGCCCGTGGAGTTGCGGAGCCCGATCTGCCTTTGCCTCATGGGGCCGCAGCAATCAGGGCTTGGCGGGTGAACACGATTCACCGGGCTCACCGCAACTCGAACCATCCCCATACCAAGCGTCCGCACCCTCCAGCGCATATGTCGCGTGCGCGATAGGTGCCGTTGAAGAGTCGTACGACACCCGGCGCAGTTCCAGAAATCTCAGAGTCGACGTGGCTGACTCCGTCGAGCGCGGTAAAGCGCAGCGTGCCAGCGTCCCGTGGTGGCACGACGCTGATCTCATGCACGTGCATGTCCCACGTGAGTGAGCTGTCCTCTTCGACGACGACTTCGCCGAGGAGTGTCTCGCTGATCGGAACAGCTTCCAGCGATTCGTTGCGGTAGCGCAGAGAGTACGTCCCAGGCGGAAGGTTGAGGCGCGTGATGGCCTCGCCGCGCGGCGGGATTCTGGCTTCGACGAACCGAGCGCTTCCATCTCGTACGACCAATGCGCCGCGGCCTTCGGGGATTTCGGCGGCCGACTGCGGGAACATGCCGCCATCGAGCGTGAGCCGAACCTCCAACTCGGCGCTTCGGATATCCGCCACGATGGGTGTGTCGTTGATGGCGACCGCGGTGGCGATCGTTTGTCCAAGTCGCGGCGCCGACGCGTGTGTGCCAATGAACACCAGGTCGGCGCGGCTGGCGTAGACGCGTCCCTCGAATCGGCCATCGACGACGTTGAGGCCGGCGCCCGCAACACCGAGTGCATCGACGAGTTGCAGAAACCCGAAGCGCTCGCCCAAGACGGGTGCAAGCGCACCCTCGAGAGTCACGTCACCACGAAGCATGACCGTCGACAGGCTCACGTCGACGACTCCTCCCTCGATGTCGACCGTTGCGTTCACCAGCGCGCGCAAACGCGGAACGCCCGATGGAACCTCACGGGTGTCCAGGTAGACGGCCCACGGTCGGTTCAGCAACTGAGCTGAGTAGCGGCCGTCCACCACTATGGCATCGACGGTGGCGTTGGTCGTCGAGTCGAAGAAGACGACTTTGCCGGTGCTCAGAGGTGCACCATCGACACGAACGTCTCCCGAGACGGTGGATGGTGCGGTGTCGAATGTTCGGCGCAGGGTGTCGCCCATCGAAACGTCGATATCTTCTTCGGCGATCGAGCCGAAGCGCGTGTGCCAGGTGAGTCGATGCCTGCCGGGGACCAACCCCAGCTCAGCCGGCAACATCACCGTCGCGGTGACCCCAGTGTCCAGGTTCGAGATGTCGAGCGTTCCCTCGCCCGCGAAGTCGCCGGTCGCGTGCTCGACTGGAACGATGAACGAACCGGAATCGACCACGGTCAACAGGCCGCCTCGATTCCACGCTGCATGGTTCTCTCCCTGGGGAAAGCTCAAGCGCACCGTGTATTCACCCGCGTCGAGCTCCCAACTGAGGCCAGCCGTGAGCGGCCCCGAGTAGACCTCGGCACCCTCCGACGAGAGCACTCGAATCGTGCCGTCTGCGGATACGAAAGGTTCACCGTTGTCTTGGATCACGGGCACGACAGTTCGTGGTTCGCTCGGTACATATGTTGCGAACGCGCTTGCAAGGAGCTGCTCTACCGGCGCCGCCGGAATACACACCCGTTCCTCACGGGTGAGCGCCACGTACTGCACGTCGACCGTTGCAGTGCAATCGAAACCGGTTTGGCAGCGCCCAGGCTCCGCTGCATCGTAGTCGCAGCTAGTCAGCACGCGGCGGTAGCCGATCGGCCCTGCCGGCCAAGGATTCCATTCGAACGTCGGCGCGATCGGTTCCGCATCGCTACCCGCATCGTTGGCGTCGAGGGAGGCATCAGCCATCGACGCCGAACCACACCCGATCAGCAATACGAACCACCAACGCACGCCTCATCGTAGCAGCAGCTCTGTTCTCCAGAAACAGCTCGGCCAGTCACTTGCCGCAAACGCAAAGCGGTTGTCAGCTGGTGAACTCCGTCCCGGAGTGACGGTCAACCGCGCTCAACGCGCTCAACGACTTACGCGGCAAGACGCCGAGCAAGGCCGACACCGCACACCCAAGCGCGTCCGGTGGCATCCGCAAATTCGATCATTGATTGCTCAGTGCCCAAGAACGTCGCAGCGCCGAGCGACTGATCCTGCAACGCCTCGAGCCAAGCGTCTGCATCCAAACCATGCCGCCCAAGCAGCGCCGGCGTCCCCACCGCGCGTCCCCCCAGCGCCTTCACCGTCCACTCCAAAAGCTCCACATACTCTTCGAAATCGCAAGGCACCGAATACGCCTCCGCCCCCTCCCCACCACAACCACCCCGCTGCCCATCAAAACGCGCAAGCGTAACCGGCGCGCCCTTTGCTCGACGCTGCCGCAGATCCTTCGTCACCTTACGAAGCCGCTCCTGAACCGACGTAAACTCCGAACCCCGAAGCGACTTCGCCAACCCCGCCCGGACCGGATTCAAATCCACATACGCCATACAAGTCAGCAGCCCCTCCACGTCCAAAAGCGGCTGACACCGAAACCGCGACTCCCAAAAAGCCCCCCGCATCTCGTCCTCACGATTCGCCCTCCGAGCAATATTCCCATTCAGCGCCCGCATCATCCAAGAAACATCCGCCAACCTCGTGCGCCAAGCCACCCGAAGCTCCTTCTGCCGCCTCGCCCCCATTTCATCGTAAGCCTTCTTCGCAAGCCGATGAAGCGACCCATAACGCTCCACCACCTCATCCTCCGACCAAGAAGCAGCCCGCTCCAAATCAACATGAACAACCACATGAAGGTGATTACTCATCACCGCATAAGCACAAACATCGATCGCAAAAACAGCCACCAACCGATGCAGCCGATCCCTGATCCACCCCCGACGATGCTCATAATCATTCCCCGAAACCGGATCTTTCCCACAAAGAAAAGACCGCCGCACACAACGCGTCATGCAGTGGTAGTAGGGCGTCGCCCCGTAATCGATTTGCTCCGACCTCGGCCTAGGCATGCCGAAAACCTACGCCGCCCGCCGGCGAGTGTCAAGAATCAGTGACGTTCGCGTAGCCGAGAGATTGTGGGGCCGGCGAATGTCAAGAATCAATGACGTTCGCGTAGTGGTGGGCGCGCTGAGGTGGTTTGCGTTGGGAGCGAGTGTTGTGTCGAGCGCCGAACGCAGGGACGGTTCGCCGGCGGGGAACGGGATACCGTTTCAGCGGATGGCCCAGCCGACTTGGAGGCCGAAGGATACGCTCGAGTCGACTCCGTCGGCGGCGGGTTCGTCGAGCGCGGCACCGGCGAAGTCGATGCTGTACCGGGTGTAGGCGAAGCGCAGGTTGTATGAGAATCCTGCCTCGACGAAGCCACCGATGGACAAGCCGATGTCGAACGCGCCGCCGCTGGTCGTTTCGCCGAAGGCGGTGGCGAGATCGCCGGTGCCGAGGATGAAGCGATACCCGGCATCGAGGCGGGTCTGCATCAACGTGCCGTAGCTGGCCAGGCTTGCCGCGAGGCCGATGCGGAATTGGTTGTACTGGCTGGACGGCAACGTGTTGTTCGGTGCCAGGTCGACTCGGTCGTGGCCAAAACCGAGCAACACGCCCACGCGGACACGATCCTCGGCGAGGGGAGCGAGGTAGCCGAGGTTCAAGAAGAGGCGCCATGCCTTCGTGTCGACGTTCGTGATCAATGCCGGGTTGGCGGCGTCGCGTTCGACTGTGTCCAGTCCGACGGCGTAGGCGAAGTCGAGCTGAGCGTAGAGGCCGCGCAGTCCGCCTTCGCTCGAGGCAAAGGGATGAGCTTCGATCGTTGCGGTGATCTCGGGATAGAGCTGGGTTTCGTAGTTTCGACGTCGAACTCCGTCCGCGAGACGAATCGAGACGTCACGGGTCCGCGCGTCGACGCCCAAACGAACCATCACCATCGGGATTAGTCCTGTGCCGGGTGTGCGCGTGTCTGGCTCGACTTCTTCCTCTTCGATCTCTTCCTCTTCGACCTCTTCGATCTCCTCTTCTTCTTCCTCTTCGGGTTCGGGTTCGTCTCGCTCGATGGCGGCTCTCAAGGCCGCTGCGGTGACGCGTGTGACGTCGGCGCGCCCAGCCGAACCCACGGGCCGTCGGGCACGTCGCGACGCGAGCTGTCGTCCGTCGGAGCCGTAGATCGTGATGCGGGTGCGCGCGGAGCGACCCCGTCCAGTGACTCGCCCCGCGACGAAGTAGTCGATTCCCATTTCTTCGGCGACGCGTGCTCGTCCGGCTCGGCTGGTCAAACGTGCACGTAATCGCGAGGCGGTTCGATCGACCCGTGCGCGGGGCGTCAACTCCATCTGACGTCGTGCAGCGCGGACGGCAGCGTTGCGGGCTTGTCCGGCACCGGGGCCGCGAAAACGAAGAACGACGCCTTGTTGGGCCTCGGCCACGCTGTGAAGTGGAGCAAGCGCCGAAGTCAGCGCGACAATGGCGAGGAGACGGGGAAGAAGTCGCATGAGATGCTCTGAGCAAGCCTCGTGCCGAGCAGATCCTCTAGAGATCTGGCCAGCCTGTAGACTCGGAGAATACACCGGAACCAATGCTCCCCACCCATTCGTAGTCCCCACCGCGCCCTGGCCTCAACCAAACGCACCCGCTCATGAGATCGTCGGCAAAAGCCCCACCGCGTGCTCAAAATTACGACGTTCACTTTCTTGACATGTGTGTCCTCAAATTCCGACGTTCATTTTCTTGACATATGCGCGGGCGCTACTTTTCCAGTGGCAGCGGAGTCGGCTCAGAAAGAGCTGACCTTGTCATTCGGACCCAGGGCCTGCCGAGTCGCCACGACGGCTACTGCAAAGCCGATGACGCTCAGGGCCACATACCCCCAGATGAGTGCGGTGAGCGTCGAGGTCTGTGGCGCCTTCATGAGTGCGGTACCCACCAACACGAAGAGGGTCCACAGCCCGAGGTAGATCAGCGTTTTACGCAACAGAGTCTTCATCTCTTCGGCCAAGGTGTGCAGCAGATGGGCTGTCCGCAGGTATTTCACCGCGGCGCTCATCGAGATCAAACACGAATTTGGCCGGTGGCACCTGGTCCTGGTAGGTCCAGATGGGCCACTGCCGGTCGTACAGGTTGAGCTCAGGACTGATATCAATCAGTTCCAGATTTGCCTCCCAGAAAGCGTCTAACGTGCCCACATCGCGCCAATAGGCCGGGCGCCCACTGGGGTCTTCACGAAACGGGAAGGCGGTGACCTGGCGCCGGTCGATGACATCCGGGATGATGTCGCCACCAAAATCCCGGCCGGAGCCGGTAGTGTCGGCATCGTGCAGCAGCTCCTCTATCAGGACTTCGGTCCTGAAGATATAAATGCCCATGGAGGCCAGCGCCTGGGAGTCGCTGCCCGGCATGGGGGTGGGATTGACCGGTTTCTCCGCAAACTCGATGATGTGGTGATCCTTGTCCACCGCCATGACGCCAAAGGCCTGGGCCTCCTCCAGAGGCACTTCCATACA
>JAVJHY011529512.1:0-12055 GCA_035593235.1 Phascolosoma agassizii | reverse complement strand
GAATACTTCTTTGTAAAATCAGATATGGGTGACTCCTATTTACGAATTGTTCCTGGCTGGACCTTATCCAGAATGATTGCATCTTCTTGACAGGGTATCCAGTTCGGGTAGGGTATGGGTATCCCTTATATTTCTTTTACGGAACAGCAATCCCATGCGTCAAACGGGAAAGGGCCTTAAACAACGTCAGAACAAACGGTTCTCGGTTTGTTTAACTGCTTCATTGATGCGAAAGGACCGAGGAAAAGAACGACTTCTCTGCGAAAGTGATGTCTATGACCTTTCCTTGACAGGATGCAAGATTTTCAGCGAAGTGAGCCTGGATCAAGGTAGGTTTGTCATGGTACACCTCTCCATTCCACTAGAAGAACCTCCCATTAAAATAAATCTGGCCTACATCCGCTGGAGCGCAGATGGTCAAAGTGGCCTTGAATTTAAGGTCATTCCTACAGAGGATCGTGAGCGCCTCGTTTTCTATTTAGACTCTCTCCCCAAAAACGACGCATAATATTATCGCACATCTAGTGCAGGGTCCGGTCTTTATGGAGGCCAATCCTAGCCTTGACAGGTTGTCCGGCAAGGGCCTAGCCTGGGATAGACTACGGCGAGAACATGCTTCAATGATAGGCATAGGAGAGTCTTCATGGGCCAAAACAGATTAACGGTGATCATAGTATTCACGAGTACGATGTCCCTTGGATTTGGAGTATCTATGGTTTTGGGTGGAGAGACGAAAATGAGTGAGAGGGCAATTGAGAAAAACGTCGAGTCTGGAGAAAAAGAAGAGGGGTTGGCCATCAAGGACCTTCCAGCTCCCATTCCGAATGTAATAGATGAGATTCAGCGAATTGGCAATGAAGTGGGAGAGGGTATTACGAAGGCAACTGGCGAAACTGCTGACGCGATCAAAAAGGCATTTCTGGAGAAGAACGCTGAATGACTGTATTGAATAGCATGCTCTTTATCTCTATCTCATTTCACGTCTCGGTTACACGGTCACTGTTTCGAAAGGGTTGTTACCCTGACGGTCGTGTCTTGGTAGGGTTACCGAGACTTGTCTCACCCTCAGGAGGTCTTCCTACACCTCTGTTCCATTATTAAGGACCTGAATCATAAAGCCAAGCTGGGATTGATCTTTACACTCGGAAGGGAATGAGAAATTTCCGGAAAAGTGCGCGGTCCCATCTGCTTGAATTGTGACTGGGGGAGTACTGACGACTTTCGCGTTCACCCCTGCAGCGATATTACAAATCAAAAGCCCTTGGACAAGAGTCCCTGCCTCTAATTGTGCCCCTGATGGTTCGCCCTGATTTCCGATTTCAAAGGTAACCATTTCATTTGTGATGTCGATATCCGCATTGCCTATTTGTAAGGCGCCTTGTTGGGATGAGTCGGAGGCACCCAAAAGAGATCCATAGCTCAGAGCCTGGCCTAACGTTTCTGATGTCTGTTCATCAGCAAGGGATGTCCCAGCTCCCATCCCAATGCAAAGGGTCATTCCAAGGACCTGTATTAAAAGAGCGTGTATTGAACGTTTCATCATCCACCCCGCTTGGTTTGAACTATTTGTCATAGAGTCTGTCGCCACGTGCTTCTCCTTGTGTCACTGTGAAGTATCTCCCGAAACGCATTATTTTTCATGACCCATTGGAGGGGGATTGAAGAGGGGAAAAGCAGTACTTCAAAAGGGGGGCAGGGAGGTGAATGTCCTCTATGGATGCAGGTAAGAGAGATTGAGGGTCGTTCATGAATGGGCCAAGCCCGCTTCGCCTTTGAGCATGAGTCCCAAGTTTTCAGGACGGGTTGTGTACGACAGAAGGCGAAGTCTGCTGGCTACGAAACCATAGCCACAGAAGTTGAATAAGGGTTCCACAGATAGCTGCGGTCAACCCAATATAGAGGCCAGTGGTTTGGCCATAGAGGGTTCCACTGAAAAGAATGAGAGAAATGATGAAAAAAGAAAGAGCCACCGCCTCGGTGATACCTTTCGTTTGGCGACGGTGAACGAGTAATCCCTGAAAATAGCTCTCGATGGTACTAAATCCGGGAAATAACACAGCGAGCCAGATTGCTTGCTCCCCAAGTCTGGCAAGTTCAGGAGACAGTCCGGCAATATCTCGAAACCAAATAGGGGATAATGGTGTCGCCGCAATAAGAATGAATAAGCCACTCGTGACTCCGCCTAAGAGGGCAGCGAAATGTTTCAGTGGCTTCAAGTAGTCTGGCCGATCCAAGAGGGCGACCATGACTTCTTGGTAGGCCAACCCGACGCTCCGAAGAGTAAATGAAAGGCCAGCAAGGACAGGCCAGACTGCTAATGATTCGAGAGGCAAGGGCATACGACTCAACGCCGCGCTGATAACGGGGAGTGCGACGAGAGTAAATAGCGGCGTCATGGCTAACGGGACATAAAAGGCCAAAACCTGTGAGAAGGTTGGTGTCTCCTCGGAAGGAGACGCTTCTTTGTGCATTGTCGTAATAATTGGTCTGACGCACCAGTTAATAAACAGCGCTTCAGCGATCACCCCGCAAGACATCCCTATCGTGGCAATGACAATTCCAGGCACCGTCTCTGCCATGAGCCCAAAGAGTAAAACAGTTACGTTGAATACCAAGCGAAGAGCCGTCCCGACCCCGATGGGTCGTGTGCGGCCAGTTCGGATCAACAGTCCCTGTTGAAATCGCCGGATCGCAATCGCTGCAGTCCATGGGGTCATGAGCTTCAATCCCATTCTCGCTGGTTCGATGATATCTTGGGGAGCCCCGATCAAGCTCGAAACCAGAAGGTCATAGAGGGGGGTCCAGGCCACCAGAACATGTAGCACCGTGAGGGCAGATGCCATGGCCCACATAAAATGTCGAAGCATCACATAAGAAGACCAGTTTCGTGAGAGGGTGGTAGAAGCTGCCAATAACATGATGACAGGGGCTTCAATCAGCAGACTGAGGGGAAAGACAATTCCGGCATAGGCTGCAAGGTTGATTTCTGGCGAAGCCAATCTCGCCATCACGGCACTGACGAGTGGTAATTCCAGTCCCATAAATAGCCAACTACCAGCAAGTGGCCACCATAACTGAAATATGGTACTCACGCCGCCAATTGCAGGCCTGTGGGGAGATCGTGGTGCTGTTGTTGGCATATTCGACAATGACGCAGCGCAGTTGGTTCTGTGTACCTAATCCTGATGTGGTGGGAGCCAGAGTATCAGGAACGAGTGAGGAGGAGCGTAAAAATTTTGATGTCCAGTGATTAACAACCGTATGAATTGATGGAGAGGAGCAACATTGCGGGTTTCTTTTCTATTGAGGTGGCCTATTCTTGATGTCAATATATCGTTCTTGTGTTGGTCATCGTATCGGTTCTCTAGACAAGGAGGGTAATGATGTCGAGTGATGAGCAGTCGAAGGTCTCCCCATTGAGTCTTGAACGACAATCTACCATTCGAGAGGCGGTTTTGAATTCCAGCCAACAGTGGATCGCAAGTTTCAATCGGGGGGATACAGATGCTTGCGTGGGGGCGTACACTCCCGATGCGATCATTCAGGCAAAACCGTTAGGCATCTTTCGAGGAAGAAGTACGATTGATGACTTTTGGCGTCCATTCATGGCATCTGGTGCCAAGGATCTCGAATACCATAATATCAACATAGAGGTTGTGGATGAATCGACGATATTGCTTTCAGCGGAATGGTCGATGAATGTCGGTCGAGGAATTATTACGAAGGAGAAGTGGTCAAAGCAGCAGGATGAGGTGTGGCGTTTGGAGGAAGATCACTTTGAAATTCAAGAGCAATATAAAGCAGGGTGATAGAACCAATTGGTAGGAAGTGCGGAAAGCAGAAACACGTGATCGATTTACGAAAACCCCGTCACCTCAGGTGTACTGGTAGTGGAGATGGCAGAAATATTTTTTTTGAGACGTTCTAATTGACCCTGTTGCATACTGAGGAACTCGACCACAAGATCCTTCCCCATGGCCCACACAATGTGAGCATGATGAATGAGAAATCGTTCATGAATGTGAGGACAATGAAAGCGAAGAGCGAGTGCAACCCCAACATTGATGGCTGCCTGACTTTCAATTTTACATCCAGACGTGGAGAGGTCAGATACTTTCCCCATTCCGAATGGTTATTGTTGGGTAAATCCGTCTGGGAAGAGAACAACTGGCAGATCGACGGAATAGCAATTGTACTTTCGTAAATTCATATGTCACTCACGCGGATTTATTTGCCATTGTCTAGTCGTTTGTTCTTAGGTCGTGGGTTAAGTTTTCTGTTCTAGGGCGTGAATGATGTGAGTTAATCGTTCTTCTTCTCCAGCCTGGAAGGAACAGAATGATAGCTCGATACGGTTTTGCTGCACCTCCAGCACCTTGGCAGAGTGGATGTTGATTTGAGGATGGATGCCGGGATAGTACAGTCGGAGGGCAAGGAGGTCTCCTACTTCAATTGTAAATCGGCATTCAATTGCACAGCCTTCCAATGAGAGGGCTAAGACTCTCCCCACCCCAAATGGTCTGTGACTTTGAAAGGCATCTCGATAAAAAAGAGCTGGGAAATCTACCGCATGTCTCTGTTCTTGGTGCACAGCATTGACCTCGTAACAAAAATAGAGGAGAGGGGGGCTATCCCTTCTGGCTCCTATAAATGTTTTATAAAGATAGCGAAGGTTTTTTAATCTGTCAAAAGGATAGAGGAAATGAGTCGCGGTGTGTTGAATGTGGAAATGTGTAACGACGGCGACCGCAAGGGTCGATTTCAAATCCAGAGGATGGAGTGGAATGCGGGGTATGTGAATACAAGGATCATTGCCTGCTGCCTGCTTGTGGGACTACTTGTCGCGTGTCATCCGTTTCAGGAAGCAGGTTCTGACCTACGTCGACTTCCTCTCCATCCGGCGACCATTCCCACTCCGCAATTTTCTCAAATGTGGTTGGCACGTGTGAAGGAGTTAGACGAGATGTCGAACCGAGAGCGTATTCGTGTGGTCTTTCTCGGAGACTCGATCACGCAGGGCTGGGAGTCAGACGGACGTCGAATCTGGGAGCAATACTATTCAAATCGCGTTGCTGCCAATCTTGGGGTGAACCGTGATACCACTGAAAGTCTCCTGTGGCGTATTCAGCAAGGAACCCTTCGCGGCCTGCATCCCTCTCTTCTGATTCTTCTCGTCGGAGTGAATAACACCTCTCCTGGAACGTCTCCACAAGAAATCACGGATGGTGTCGAGGCGGTTCTCCAGAGTATCCAACGTGCCTTACCGCACACAACGGTACTGGTACTAGGAATTTTCCCTTCTGGAAAACAACCTGATCATCCACGTCGAGTGAAGACACGTTACGCGAATAGGCTGATGAAGGGGATGGTGGTCAACTACAACACGGTATTCCTGGATATTGGAGAGGTGTTTCTTGAAGACGATGGAACCATTTCATCAGCGATCATGCCAGACTATCTTCACCTCAGTCATCAAGGATATCAGTTATGGGCGGAGGCTATAGAATCGACAGTTGAACGCCTACTCGCTGAAGCAGTACTGCATTAAAAATGGGCGGAAGCGCTTCACTCGATTATTCTCTCACCAAGGGGCTCATTTTTTTATGGCTCCTATGATCTGTCTCACAGTCAGTGGCGAAGAAGGATGATACAGTTCGTGCATGGAACCCTGCTGTGGCAATAATCAAGATGATGCTACTTCTCATTTCATAGGTGAGACGCTTCGCACTCATTCAACAGGAGTTGTATTTGCCATTGGCATCAGCCTTCCCCCTTCATTGTGTATTTGGTGGATGTTTTTGAGGTTCGTGGGTAATTTGGTGAGTGGACTCGATTAACATCTTTGGTCCGGTTCCCCCTACTCGTCCCTCTGTTATGCCACCTTTTTATCGAACCCTGTAGAGAGAACGGATCGTCCCTTCGTCCTGACGATGCCGTTATACAGGGGCTTTTCCCCAGCGAGAACTTGAGTCCTTTCGAAGTAAGTCTAGGGTTTTCGGGCTCCATTCATGTCGAATCTCGTCCCAGGCTGTATGAAAGGACTTTTCTCAAGCCCTCTCTCCTCATCTTCGTAAATCGTGTGAATCTATCTCTAACATGTTGTTAATTCTTAAAAGTTTAGATCATGCCCTGAGAGCCGAGATTTTTCCTTGTGGAAGGGAGGGGTGTCTCATCATCCTGACAAGAAGGAAAATTCAGCTATACTTTTCATTAAGGAAGGTAACGCTCAATGGATCCTCAGGAAATACAATCAAAAGTAGAATGTTTTGCGCAAAAACTCCTGGAGGAAGCTCAAGGCGACCCTGTCCGAGCCCTAGGGTTACTCGTTCTTGTTTTGGAAGGGTGGGAAGGACGGGATGGTGAGCAGTACTCTAAGTTATTGAAGAGAATACGAAAGATATTGATTCCAGAGGCAGATGAGCCAACATGTGTTTTTTCCATTCAACATATCGCTGGAGAAATGTCCTGGGAGGGTTATCAACACTGTGTCCGTTGCGGGAAAGTACTCAAAAAAAGAAAAGAGTCTGCAGATCAGGGGTTTCCTTCAGGCCATGTCTACCAAATGGGAGATACTATTGAATTGGAGGCTGATGGAGAGTTTGATTCCTGTACGGACTAGATAGCAGAAAACGTACAGTTCCAATGTCCTATTCAGGCATTCCCATCGTCCTGTTGTTCCTTCGGCTCATCCAAGAACGCGGTTCTTTTTATTATTTTTTACGTTCTCTTGTTTTTATAGCTGTATCACTCCCTCAGACTAAATGTAGGCCATACGCACCTTTCTCGGGTTTAGACGCGTAACAGGTTGTAAAATTTAATTAAAATGTAAGTGGCTGACACGTATCTCACATTCTACTCGTACTGCCATCCAGTTCTTCCTCCTCTCCTTCAAAGATTTCCATGCTCGGCTATACTTGAAATTGGAGTATCAGGTTTGTGCGGTGAAAATCGAAAGGTTGAGTTACCGCCACGTGCCGATGCCCCAATTCCTCTGCCGCTCAATGGTGAGGACTTGACTTAGGCGTGAGGGGCTTCTGCTGAGGCTCAACAGGAATTGTTTGGACCTACCAGCCAGGTGAAGCGAGCACCTTTTTGGGATTCGCTCGTGATCTGTGGTGGCAGGGTTGTTACGAAGACGATGATGTGTCGTGGAAAAAGGAAGTTTCGTGGGACCTAAGAAAAAATCGTCAAAACGTGGAGGGAAAAAACCGGTCTTTAAGCCTCAGCCAAATGGCCAGGGGAGTTCCGGAAGAATTTCCTCTCTACTGCTTGATGCCAAAGCGCAAATGGAGGTTGGGAAATACGGTCGGGCTTCTGCTGCGCTAAAAAAAGTTCTCGCGATTGAAGAAAATCATCCTGAAGCCCTCCGAATCTTTGCGACCCTCCATCTCAAACTTGGTAGTCTGATGGCCGCCAAGACCTCCTTCGAGGTTCTGGCCCGTAAGGCCATGAAGAATAAAGATTACCGGTTAGCCGAGTCTCTGCTTCGGGAATATCTCGCTGTCGCTCCTCGGTACATCCCGTTTCTGGAATTATTGGGGAAGGCGTTAGAAGCCAATGGACATTTCATGGCAGCCGTCGCGGAGTATGGCAAGGCCATTGAGATTTTTGTTGAAGAGGATGATCCAGAGTTACACACGAAGGGCGTTGAGCTCTTTGAGCTCATGAAAGGCATTGGTGCGGATAGCGCACTCACAAAAAAATTAGCCACACATTTTTCAGAGGCATTCCCAGTGATAGAGAATGCTTCTGTTCTGGATACGGCTCTTCCCGAACAGGACGACTTGGATAATGAGGCGATTACTCCAAGTCCTTCCTCCCCCACTGTGGTTCATACATCTGAGGAAGTATGGGCTCCAGCCCCCTTTCCTTGGGCACCGACTGATGAGACTGAGCCATCTTCATTGGCAGAAGGCGGAGTCGTAGAAGAGTCACATTTACAGGTGTTAGGCGAAGAACAGGATAGGCTGACACAATCGGAATCGCCCACGCAAGAAGCGGCGTCTTCTACGGAAGAGTCAATGTTTTCTTCTGAGTTAGAAGAGCCAGAAGGACAAGATGAGGACGAAATAACTGCTGCACCTGCATTACCTTCTCAACCCTTGTCGGATACCGATGTGTTGGACCTACACACAGATGATTCGTTTCCTGAACAGGACCAGTTGGTGTCTGGGAAGGAAGAAATCCCAATTGACCCATTGCCTTGGGAGGAAGTAGGACTCGTAGAGTCTGTGACAGAGGACGTTTCACCGGCCTCCGCAATTTCTACGGATGAATTGTCACAGCAAGGCGAATCTGCTGGAGCGTCATTTGTAGAAACGGAGGAACGCCAGGACGACCAGGCCCCTGAACAGACAGAAGAGAGGTTGTTGCCCCCCATCTCTACACCTTTTTCCTGGGATACGCCTTCGTCCGACACGGCCGTGGCTCCTTTACCCTGGGAAGATAGTTTTGAACCGTCCTCTCCAGAACCGGATTCCATACATGAGCCTGATTCCAAATTTGAGGAATCATCTGATCCTCTTCAGAGTGATGAGGTCCCTACTGAATCTGACTCGACGAATCAGAGCCTTTCCTTTAATGCCGTTGAAAAAGAAGCCTCATCCTTTGCTCCCTTTCCATGGGAAGGGCATGCCGAGTCTCCAGATATTGCGATTCCGGATGTCGTACCACTTTCTGAAGAGGAGAGGTCAGATTCTCTTTCTTCCACGAGTGGACTAGAGGAAGAAGGCTCCACGCTTCATGATCTATTGCCAGCAGCTCTCGATGCTGAGGTGCCAGATGATTTTTCCAGAGAAACTGTCGATGAGGTCGCACCATCTCATGCACTGTTGGAGGGAGAGATTTCTCCATCCGAAGGTCAGCCTCTGCCTGATGAAGTCACAGGACAAGCAGTAGGTCTCCCTTCCTCTGAGATCTCAGAAGATCTTCAAGGTGCTCAAGAATCGGTTCCAGACTCTGAAGAGGATGTCAGTCTGACAGAGGCCTCTCCTATATTGGAGGAGCCAGCTGAATCGTCGGAGGATTTCAAGGCAGATCTTTCCGAGACCAGCGAGCACGAAGAAGTATCCGATGGGCTCGATGCCATCCTTGACGGGAGTTACGAAGCGCAAGGGAATATTCTTGAACCGGAAACCGAAGAAGTGGTTGAAGCGAAACCTCTTGAAGAAGTAGCAGCAGAAGCCATGGCTGCCCTGCAGGGAGAGCCCGAGACGTCTTTGGACATGACTGAAGCCGTACAGACGTCTGAGTCTTCTTTTTCACCATTTGGTCAATCCGGCACCGTCGAATTAAAAGAACTACCCGAGGAACAGGGAATCCAGGCAGAGGAAGAAGAGTCATTAGCCGAAGCAGCAACAGAGGCCCTGACAGCTTTTGATGATGGATTTGAGCCCCCTGTTCTATCGCCTGAGGAGTCACAGGGTCCTCCTACTAGCTCTCACGACATAGACAGGGCGAACGATCTGCAGGTTGAGACAACCGTTTCTGAAGAGCTGCTCGCGGAACTTCCGGAGGAACCATCCTCCGTCATTGAAGAGTCATCTTTGCTCGCCACGGTTGAACCTACCGAGGAGTTGGAACCGTATGTTGAAGAAGGACTGAAGGCCTCCCATATTCCGGATGACCAGCCTGAGATCGATCAGACTGAAGATCTTTCTGCTCCGTTGGAACCAGAGGTGTCTACCACAGAAACGGAGTTGGGAACCTGGGCAGTTGAGTCAGATGTTCGACCTGAGGATGAGAGGGTAGAGCAGCCCGTTGGATCTGAAAGTGAGGTCAATATCCTTGAGCCTGAAGAGGCTCAGATCCCTCAGGAACAAGAAGAAGAGGCACCAGATCGAGAAGAACAGAAGCAAGAGGGACAAGAGCAAACGGAAGAGATGGTGGTTGCAGAATCGGTCGTGGAGGAAGTCCCGATTCCACTTTCTCCCTGGGATCCTCAAGAAGATGTGATCCCGGCTTCTTCTTTTCCAGACAGACCCGTTGATGAATATTCCAATGTTGAGACATCTGTTGAAGAGCCGTCAGGGGTCCCCGCCAGCATCCACTTCGTTCAATCTGAGGCGTCACACGAGGTTGATGAGGTGCCGGTGTCGGCTGCCCCATCTTTCCTGGAGACGACTAGATCTGAGGCACCATCCGGAGCTGATATTGATATTGTCTATCCAGGAGCTGAGCCCTCTTCCTTTGAAGAAGATGAGGAGATGGCGGAAGAATTGAGTATAGCCGAACGTCCGCCGGTTGCCCGTTCTTCAGGTCCTATGTGGGCCGTGGCTCAGACGCAAGGGGGGCAACCTGGAGAGGTCGAACACAAACCGTTATTTCCTACTGCCAATAAAGTAAAATACAAGGTCAAACGATTTACTCAGGGCGTCATCTCCACAGTTCGTACCGTTTCGATTCTTACACTTCTCCTGAGTGCGGGAGTGGGATTCTTAGGCCTTGTGACAGTAGGGATTATTAGTATGATCTGGGTTGCGGTCGAGGAACGGCCCAATGAACCTTTCCAGAATATGATGAAAGGACCAACCCTCTCGAGAATAGATGTCAATCGAAATGGATATGAGGCCTTGAAACGAATGGGGATGACTTCGACGTTATATCCAATTGGATTTCCTGAAGAGGAACAACAGGGGACAGACGCTCCTGACAACCAGAATGGGCCGGATGGAAATTCTGAGGTCTTCACCGCACTAGCGGGTTGGTTCCAATTATCGGACCCTATTGCAGAGTTTCAAGCGCAGGCTTCTCAACTGAGGAGTTGGAGTAGCCAATATGGCGCAGAATTGTCGAAATATCATCAATGGAATGGGAAATCTTTTGAGGATATCGGGTATCGATCCCTTGAAGGTCCTCGTGAGAAGCAAATTATATCTGTTCATCGGCTTTTTATTGCAGAAGGATTTTCAGGGACCATGAAGCAAGGGGTTGGTCGTCTTGCGAATGATGTGGAGGCCTGGCGTTATGCGTTGGGAGAAGCCAAAACACTCAGGATAAAGATGTTGGCGCTTGAGGTCATCAAGGATGACCTAGTCATTCTTTCTGCGCTTCTTGGAAACCCACATCTCAATCGGGACGTTCTTCCAACCTTGACTCAATTGGGGCGTCCTATTTCTCAACAGGAGCGTTCGCTGCGATGGCCCATGCAAAACCAATTTGCGTTGGAAGTCGACCAAATTAAAACGTATATGAATAGCCAACGCTTCCCGGATCGGCCGTTCTATCAAAAAGCGATGACCTATCTCCCGCTTCCCGAACAAAAGATCTTTAATGCCCATGCGGCATTTTATGAAAAACTAATTTCACACGATGCGACGTTGCATCTGGAAGGAGACCCTCGAAAAGGTCTGCCATTACGCTATCCTTTGGCGCATACGCCCGCTGAGTCGTTGAGTGATTATTTCATCAATCCTGTCGATAATTTGGTGATGACACAGAGGAAGGTCGATTGGCGAAGTATGACAGGACGACTCATAGAGCTTGAAGCCCGATTACGGCTCACAACCCTTCAAGCGAGAATTCGTCGGCCGCCAGAAACTCGAGATCCTATTTCTCGGATCGCCCAAGCAGGGCAAGGATACTACGATCCCTTTACGGGATATACGATGTTGTTAAATGCGTCCAAAACACGCCTATACAGCGTGGGAAAAGACGGTGTCGACAATGATGGAGACTTAGAGCATGATGTAGCCGTTCCGCTGTTCCAACGATAACCGTTCTTCCCACGTTCTGTCGGATGAGTCCTCCCAGCTTCCGTGATGACCGTACCTACGACCTCGCAGCACGTCTCTATCCTCCTGAAATCTATTCACGTTTTTATGTCAACCAATGAATCGGTCGTGCGTTATGGCGAATAGACAGAGATACATGTTGTTAGGGAGGGCAGATAGAGGGTCTTTCCCCTTGCTAAGAGGGATTGGTGGGGAGGGGTTGACTGCGTGAGGTCTGTGTCTGATTCCTGGAAATGACAAACGTCTTGACCCAGTAGGTATTCGGATTGAAAATTGACTACGCAGTGATCAGCCTGGGGGGCCGTAGTGATGTGATTCTCAGG
>JAVJHY011529292.1:0-12060 GCA_035593235.1 Phascolosoma agassizii | reverse complement strand
GTTTCCGCAAATCAAGACTGTAGGCCATCGTATTCGAAATTATACATACATTGGAACTTAATTGGAATAGCTATAAACATTTCGGAGCGTTTTCGTTTAATCACGGAAGAGTCGGAGGTATTGTGTCGACCGACCGACATGGTCCGCATGCGCACCATGGAAAGGATTTGCTCATCATCCATGCCAGCCATGTGGGGTATGATTCAGATACGTACTCGTTTGGAAGCTATCATCGAAGGCATACGGAACATTTCGAGACGACGCCTGCCTGTGGGAAGATCGATAGTGTGACTGAGTGGTACTTACAATAGTATGCCTTTGCCAAAGAAAACATTTTTCTCCATCGTCACGCTGAAGACCTTCTGGTTACCATTGACAACCAAATCCTGAATGAGAATATGAAAGAGGGCTTGTTTCTCCACCTGGATAAATTCGTTGCGGTTGGACGACATGGAGAATTCCATCCCCGCAAGTCCTACAGTACGTCTAAAGGTTACGTGGCGTCCCTAGAATTTCGTGCGCTGCTGGGAGATGCCGCGTGGTCCAGCATGGGGCGGCAACCCATTGGGGAGAGACTGCTCCCCGAGCTGTTCGGTTTTAAACGGCACATTTCTGGGGATCCTGATACCCATGGGCAGCTGGAGGAGAATCTCATCCCGCCTATGCCATGGATTGTTTCGTCGAAATTCCCTCTGTTGACGGCTGCCAAAGCCAACACGCAAGTCGAATTTGACCGCACCTATCGAACATTAGTGCATGCCGAAGGGTATCGTGGAAAGCGGGTCGTGTTTATCTCTGGCCTGAATATCGATATTTCTCCCCATCAATACCAAGATTTTCCTTTGACAACATTTGTGCCATGGGCAGCCTCTGTGCAGGACCAACATGGGCATTGTTCCCTCTTAGAGCAGCAAGAGATTGTGGACCGACTGTGTGAACAACGTGAAGATAATCCAAATGAAGTCGACCTTGAGGTGGCCATTCAGCAGAGGAAAAAAGCGGAGGAAATCAAAATCAAACTTTTGGCCTAACCAGTGGGTGGCTCAGGTGAACAAAATGGTGAATGAGAAATTTCTCGGGGCCATATAAAAACCCTAGAGGAATTGGCCGCCGAAAATGGGTAGCCGCACTTCAATATGTACAATAACGATTATCACCTCTTATTGGTGTGACGGCGACCTTATAGCCGCTCTTCGACGGTCTCTTTGCCTTCGCCACCAAACCGAGTCGCAAAATAGCCGATGATGGCCCCAACTATGGCTCCCTCGAGTACGAACCAAAATGGCGAGGATAACACCCCGTTCTGGCCGAATGTATACCCCATGATGTCTTTCATGTCGTGGTAAGCGAAGAATGTCAGCACAAAATTCATCCACGCGCCAATTACCGTGGAGCGAATCCACCATGGCATCGGCAATTTTAGAATAGGGTGCCATGTGAAGACGCCGAATACGCCAATGACGGCGCCAACAGTCGTGTACCAGAACAAGATACCCCATCGTAATAACCAGCTGGCATCCTGCATGAAGAATGGCAAGAAAACAAAACCGACAAGCCCGAAGAAAAAGCCGATGCCCTTGCCAATTGAAATTCGGATAATGAGTGATGGATTATTGAACATGGCAAATCCTCCTTTTGCCGACTAGGAGGAGCAAAAGTGAGGCCAGCTAACAATGTATCTTGCTCAAAATACTGATTGTTCGTTCCCTGACCTCAAGAACATCTCAGTTAACTTTAAGTCGACATAGGTCTTTTTTCAAGGCCAGAATGGGCATTTGCCCGCATGGTGAGGTTGACCAGATGTGCTACTCGTTCGGTGGGTGCCCAAGACAAGTGATGCGCAACATGATTCGGAACACAATGATCATTGGATGAAGGGATCATACAGAATTTATGGTTCTGGTCTTACAGCAATATAATGTTTATCGGAAATTTATCTTGAGGTTTTCCAGTTGAAAAGCGTTGGTTGGTAGATGAGGCGCTTCTTTTTACCGCACTCCCGTATCACCGTGACTTTCTGTGTTGCCGGGGTTCGGCCCGGCAGCCGAGCCACTTTTGTTCCGGTAAAAGTAGCCAAAACCATTGACGCCCCGTCCGGCCTCATGAAATGAGATGGACGCAAGTCACGGGAGGGCGAGCTAACTCGCTACGCTCAAACAAGGCTCGCCGAATCATGAGGCGTCCACTCAGAGGGCCGGGCGGCAGGCGTCGGACCGTGGGAGACGACCATTTCAGGGATCCAAATGAAAGAGCGCGGACCCATACATTCCGTATGATCCTGAAGTCTAGGGTACAAGACCGCTCTGCCCGATACCGTCAAAGACGAATTGGACGGCTAAGGCACAGAGGAGCACCCCAAACACTCGACTAAAAACATGTTGACCTGAGACTCCTAAAATTTTTTGAATATAGGTGGCCCCTAGAAGAGCCAATAGCGTGATCAATAAGACCCCGAAGAGTGAGGAGATGACGATGAGTTGGGTCACCAGATCTCCCTGGGCGTTGGCGATGAACAATATGATGGCTCCCATGGCGCCAGGTCCGGCAATGAGGGGGGTGGCTAATGGAAAAACTGAAATGTCTTGTTTATGCTCGGCCTCCTGAGTTTCAGCCTCAGTTGTGGTCGTTCCACCTGAGCTTCGTGCAAATACCATATCAATTCCAATCAACAAGAGAAGAATGCCTCCGGCCGTTTGCAGGGCAGCCAAAGAAATTCCCAAGAGACTTAACAACCAATCTCCAAGCACAGCAAATGTTAAGAGGATTCCGGTGGCGACTAGGGTGGCGCGAATTGCCATCGAACGGCGATGTTGAGTTGAACGATTGCTTGTTAAGGCCGCAAACATTGCAGCCGCTTCAATCGGACCAAGGGTGACGAAGAACGTGGTGAACGCGATGGCGGCTGTTTCTAACATGAGACCTATCCTGCTTACTTCCCAAGACAAAGTTTTTTCGTAGATAGATCATTATAACGCTTTTGACCGTGAATCCCATTGAATAGAAACGTCGTTTTCAAAATATGATGATGGTCGCTCATGTTACGTATGAGATTTTTACTCGAACATGTCACGGCCTCCATGGTTGGTATGGTGCGAGGTGCCGTATATAAGCAGTGACGGAGCGTATCTCGGCACCACTGAGTTTCCCCCACCACCCGTGCATTGGACTAAAGGCCAATCCCCAGATGATGGCCGCTCGAAGATCTTTTTCAGATTTAATCCGAGACTCGTAGCGCTGGAAGTTGGTGGGAGGGACGATCAGATTTTCAGCCTCCAGTCCATCACCTTTTCCATAGAGACCATGACATTTCACGCAATGTGCCTTGTAAACGGCCTGACCTTTTTGTGAAGAAACTAGGGGTTCTTTGCCCAGAGCCGGAAGGGTTAGCGCAAGAAAAAGGATGAAACTCAACATGGCAGCTGTGTGTTGCATGCGATTGTGCTCCTTTAAAAAAGTAATGGAACGTCTTCTTGTTTTTTCCTTCATTCAGACTCAAGCACCAAATTTCGTGCCATATGGATTTGCGGTTCAATAGTGTTGGATATTGAGTCAATGAACCCTTCAGCTTTGAAAGGCACTGTCCCAGAATGCGCCACTGCTATTTTTTTATAGTGGGGAAAATTGCACTTTTGACAGAGTTAGTTCATGAAGTTGAATGCAGAAGGCAGCTTGGAATTCTTCGTCATGAAAGAAGAGTGAGTATGACGGGTGTCTTTGGCATAGACTTAACAAATGTACGATTTTTGCGCAGCAAGGCAAATATTTCAGAAATGTCCATGATAACAAGGGCCATGTTGTAGGTAATTATCTTAGAGGGAGAAGAGGGAAATATTTGGTTGTTAGTTCTTATACGCATTGTGTTGGGGAGGGTCTTTAGCTGCCTCTGTTGTTTACAATGGAACGACATATCATGGAGCCCCGTGTTCCTGCCGTGAAGATTGATGAAGCTCAAGAGATGGACCGTCCCTTTCCTGATTCTCCTGACATGGAGGAGAAGGGCAAAGCGATTAATGAAGGAAAAGGTCGCTACTTTCATTGCCATGGTACGCAAAGCGATGGACAAGGTCCATGGGGGAGGCATTGAATTTATCTTCGTGGAATTTCACGTGCGGAAAATGATGAAAGATCTTTCCGATGGACAGTGATCTTGGATTATTAGAAACGGATATCCCTGAACCGGCATGATGGTCTTTTCCGAAATGCCGGATAATTGAATTTGGCAATTGATTCATTCTATCCGAATGTTGGTTCAGTAAATGAGAAATAAGAAAACAATGGAGGCCAAAATTAGAGAAAACCTAAGCCGATTCGAGCATTTTCACTGTATCTTTGCTTCTAGGGGTATTTTTATAGGTTTCCCCCTCCCTTCTCTCACTGTTGCTTGCCTTAATCTCGTATTCATTGCTTCTGCCTGAGGCCCATTTCGCATCACGCATTCATGGCATGTGATGCTAATTGACCCATATTCAAAGAGGGTCGTGTTGGGAATTCTGGAAATACTTCGTAACATCAAGAGCGTAAAGAATTGGTATCGAATTTGTACCATTGAATAGGAACGATGTTGAAGAGAAATTCAAATACCAATGTGGTATTTCATCAGAGGTACAACAATCGTTTCATAATGGTGCGAGAAAGAAATGGTCTGTCATGAGATTGCAGCAAGCGGATCTGGCGCATCGATGGTCTCTAGTTTTGGCCGGAGGAGAAGGTGAGCGGACTCGTCCCTTTATTGAGCAATGGCTGGGTTATCATAAGCCCAAACAATTCTGTTCGTTTGTTGGTCGCCGTTCAATGTTGCAACATACCTGGGATCGAGCAGACCAATTGACTCTAGCCGAACAGAAAATCACGGTTGTGGGTGAGCATCATGCCGCCGAAATGTCACGACAAGTGAGGGGGAACGCAAGTGGGCAGGTGATTTACCAGCCCCATAATTGTGGTACGGCTGCTGGCATTTTTCTTCCTCTGGCACATATACGACATCGAGATCCTCAAGCGACGGTCATTTTGTATCCATCAGATCATTTTGTCTTTCCTGAATGCCGATTTGTTCAAATGGCCGGAAAACTCCTGCGCGCTGCCGAATTGTTTGCAGATCGTCACATGCTACTTGGTGTTGCTCCGTCTGAGATCGAATTAGACTATGGCTGGATTGAGCCAACTCAACCTCTAGGGTGGGTTCGTGGTTCTCAAGTTCGCCAAGTCGGGGCGTTTCTTGAAAAACCAAATTCCCAGTCTGCGATGGCGGCTATGGAGGCAGGAGGGCTCTGGAATACGTTTGTCTTAGCCTCCAAGGTTGAAACGCTTTGGCAACTGGGATGGCAATGCTTGCCAGAGGTGATGCAGTATTTCGAAGCGTTTGGAAGTGCGATTGGGACTTCCTTGGAGCAACAAATGCTCCGGATAATGTATGAAGCTATGCCTCACCGAAATTTTTCATCGGACGTTCTGCAACAGGTGCCTGAACGGGTAGGAGTACTTGAAATGCGAGATGTGATGTGGAGTGATTGGGGCCATCCCACACGTATTCAGGAAACCCTTCGTGCCATTGAGCGAGAACCCACATTTTCTTCTTCAATTGAACAAATTGGAACATCTTCACTCAGAGAGAATCCGTTCGCGCACACTCTTGTACACGAATAAGATTTTGAGATTGAGGAGCCATTTTTTTCATTTCATGATTTCCCTTTTTTGGAGGGTGCCTCTTAAGTAATGAATAATGATGGAGGTCTTTTTGCATAACGAGACGATAGATGATTCTACGAAAGCCATGACGGGAGAACTCTCAATGGAGACTTCTGATCAAGATGCACCTGAACGCATCTTGTGGGAAGCCTATCCTTCTTGGGGGCAGTTCAGTTGGTTGTACTTTTTGAGCCTCTGGACGGCTTCGAGAGGATTAATTTTTCTGTATGCCGAAGTTCCTGGGTGGATGTTGTGGATGGTGGGAGCAGGCATCCTTCTTGTGGTGGCTGTGGGTCTTCGGTATTGGGCAAAATATCTTATCAGCACCAGGCAAGCCATGATTCGGAATGGATACTCTGGGAAAACAATTAGCTGTGCCAGCCTTGATATGATCCATGCCGTTGAAATCATGCAAGGTCCTCTCGCCAAGTTCTCAGGAATAGGTACCGTGGTCATTCGGTCTCATGATTCGAATCGGACTCTGCGATTTCGTGGGGTTAAGAATCCTGAGATTGTCGGAACAAAGTTGCGGGCTCTCCTGCCAGCCTCCGCTCCCCTGTTTACTCAAGCTCTTTGACTCTACGGTGTGCATAAAGTCATAAGGACGTATAATCATTGAACATGATGCCGACTTTTTCCTGTCGTATGCTCTCGTCTTTGGCCTTGTGTCCTTGATTATCATCTGTTCCCCCTTTTTTGAATATTTCTTGAGTATGGCCTACGGGGCACCCCTATCGTTGAATCCCGTGAGGGCGCGAATCGTATTGGACATTTTGCGAGGTGTCTTACATGTCATTGCGGTGGGCAGTTGGATATTGTTGCTGAGGAACATGGGGATAATTAATTCGTTGAGGGATGAGGCCGTCAAAATCTTTAGGTATGATCAAGAGTGACATGATTGAGACCTTATTAGAAAAACATTGGCATCATCTTTCTTTCAACGAAGTTTTGACTCTATTGGAGACCGATGCTGAGCGAGGCTTGGATGCTTTTGAGGTTTCACACCGACAGAAGCAGTTTGGTCCGAATAGCCTGAGCATGCAGGAGGGAACCAGCCTTGTCCTCCTTTTTTTGCTTCAATTTCATCAACCCCTTGTGTATATCCTTCTTGCGGCCACGCTGATTACCGCGGTCCTTCAAGAGTGGGTGGATTCTGGTGTGATCTTTGCTGTCGTGCTCATCAATGCCGTGATTGGCTATATCCAAGAATCCAAGGCGTTGCAAGCCATTGCGGCTCTCGCACGAACCATGGATGGTACGACTGCCGTAATTCGAGCTGGGCAAAAGCAACGAGTTGCCTTTGCGGCACTGGTGCCAGGAGATGTGGTGGTCTTGCAAGCTGGCGATAAAGTTCCGGCTGATCTTCGACTCGTGAATGAACGCAATCTGCAGATTGATGAGTCTGCGCTCACGGGAGAATCCATCTCCGTTTCGAAACACGTTCATGTGTTCTCAAAAGACACGGTGTTGGCCGATCGAGCCAACATGGCCTTTTCCTCCTCGTTGGTGACGGCGGGCCAGGGTTTGGGCGTGGTCGTGGCAATTGGGGATACAACCGAGATGGGACGAATTAAAGGACTGATCGAATCGGCGGATGTGCTGGAAACCCCTCTCACCAAAAAAGTTCGAAATTTCAGTGGGGTGTTGTTGTGGTTCATTCTTGGGTTGGCAGGGATGACGTTTTTGGTTGGGTGGCTCCGGGGAGAAGCGGCTTTTGATATGTTTATGGCGGCTATCGCCTTGGCGGTCGGGGCTATTCCCGAAGCGTTGCCGGCGGCTATGACGATTATGCTTGCGATTGGGGTGTCACGTATGGCTCGTCGTCATGCCATCGTGCGAAGACTTCCAGCGGTGGAAATATTAGGCAGTACAACGGTGATTTGTTCTGATAAGACTGGGACTTTGACTCAGAATCAAATGACCGTGCAGGAGATTTTTGCGGGTCACGTCGTATTTTCTTTTTCAGGGTTAGGGTATTCTCCGGTTGGGGAAGTTCAGTGTCATGGGCTGTCTGTCGACCCTGCTTCGTATCCGCCTTTGCTTGAATGCACAAAGGGCGGACTCATGTGTAATGACTCACGTCTCGTTCATACGAATGGAGATTGGGGAGTAGAAGGAGATCCCACAGAAGGGGCTCTACTCTCAGTCGCCGAAAAAGTTGGGCTCTCCTTCAATTTGATAACACAAACGTTTCCGCGTGTTGATACCATTCCTTTTGAGTCACAGGATCAATTGATGGCGACGTTGCACGGTCAACCCGAAGAAGCAGCCAAGTTGATGTATGTAAAAGGTGCCGCAGAACGGATACTTCTTCGTTGCGAAAGAGAATTAAATCCCACAGGGCAATTAGTGGATGTTAATGTCGAAGCTATTCAGCATGCCGTTCAAGAGATGACCACAAAAGGCTTGCGCGTTCTGGCAATTGCCTCCAAATCCATACGGGCCGATCAGTGCTCTATTTCGCACGATGATGTGAGGGATCTTGTGTTTTTAGGCTTACAGGGCATGATGGATCTGCCTCGCCCAGAAGCGATTCGAGCCGTGCAGACCTGCCACCGCGCGGGCATTCACGTCAAAATGATTACCGGTGATCACGTGGGTACAGCTCTGGCCATTGCTAAACAGATGAGGTTGGCTCCTTCAGGGAACGGTCTGCGAGTCATGAGTGGCCATGACATTGCCAGGTTAACTGATGCTGAACTGATCAAACAGGTAGAACCGGTGTCCGTGTTTGCTCGTGTTGCACCCGAACAAAAACTCCGGTTGGTTGATGCTCTGCAGGCTCAAGGGCATATTGTGGCGATGACTGGAGACGGCGTGAATGATGCCCCAGCTCTGAAACAGGCGAACATTGGAATTGCGATGGGGCATATGGGAACCGAGGTCGCAAAGGAATCCGCGGATATGGTGCTGACAGACGACAATTTTTCGACGATTGAGGCTGCTGTTGAAGAGGGGCGTGGGGTCTTCGATAATCTCGTGAAATTTGTGACCTGGACGCTTCCCACAAATATTGGTGAGGGTCTGGTCATTATGGTTGCAGTCTTTTCTGGTGTCACGTTACCCATTCTTCCTATTCAAATCCTTTGGATTAATATGACAACGGCAGTGCTCTTGGGGCTTATGCTTGTCTTCGAACCGAAAGAGCCCGGCTTAATGGCACGTCCGCCTCGTGATCCACAGACCCCTATCTTAACTGGTACGTTGCTCTTTCGAATTGGTATGGTCGGGGTCCTCTTATTAGTGGGGTCGTTTGGATTGTTTCAATGGAAACTCTCTCAGGGCCAATCGCTTGAAGTTGCGCGAACGGCGGCGGTCAATATGTTTGTGTTTGGGGAAGTGTTCTATGTCTTTAATTGTCGATCGCTTGAGTTCTCCATGTGGCACGTTGGTTTGTATTCCAACCGGTGGTTATTGATCGGAGTGACTCTCATGATCAGTCTGCAACTACTGTTTACCTATTGGCCGTGGATGAATGAGATCTTTCGGTCAGCACCTTTGGCTCTCACGGAGTGGTGGCTGATCATCGGATGGGGGCTCACGATCTATACTGTTGTTGGTTTCGAAAAAACACTGCGTTATTGGATCTCACACAAACCGAAGGATTCATGCCATGCGAATATTGTTCGCTTTTGATCAATCCAAAGATTCAAAAGTTGTGATCAGTTTGCTGCAAAAAATGAAGTGGCCAGTGGGGTCAACTTTGATATTGTTGCATGTCACGACTTTAGACGACGAGAGAACTGTGGGGCGATCAAGTCGATTATCTAACAAGAAATTAGGCGATGCAGCAAAACGTTCACTATCAATTCCTTCCGAGCTACACCGACTGGAAAAACAGTGTGCGTCGGAAACGTTGCGAGTAGAATCGATAATGGTGGACGGTGTTCCGGGACAAGAAATTTTAAGTGTCATTCAGAAAAAGAAGATTGATATGGTGGTTATTGGGTCCAGAGGGCTGTCGCGAATTTCAGGCCTTTTGCTAGGTAGCGTGAGTGAATGGGTCTTGAATGATGCTCCATGTTCCGTCCTCATTGGACGACCGACTTCCCATAAAAAGAAATCATCGTCGAGTCTTAAGGTACTTCTCGCCACTGATGGGTCCAAGGATTCATGGAAGGCGGTGGAATTTCTCAATGGGCTTGGACTTCCCGCTGGATCTACGGTCACGGTCCTTCATGTGGTGAGAAAACATCGGTATGAAACTGGGCAGTTTGTGGATGGTGCGGGAAGGACTCGAACTGAATTTTCCAAGTTGGCTAAGGAGATGTCTCCAGATCGAGGGGTTGGAGGAGTGCATCTTTTGAAAGACACCTGCAAAGCACTACATTCTTCTTCTTTTAATATTAAAGAACGGGTGGCCTTAGGCCATGAAGCACAGGAAATATTAAAAACGGCACGACAACAACAGGTAGATGTCGTGCTCATGGGCTCAAAGGGAATGACTGGGCTGAGGCGATTGCTCATGGGAAGTGTGGCGCATGCGGTTAGTCAACATGCTCCCTGCTCGGTGCTGGTTGTGCGTTCTTCCAAAAAATTGTCGTGAATGGCAACAGGTTTGTGGATTGGTTCATGGCTAGATAATCGTTCTTTTTGGAGTGGACCGGCAAACGCAATTGTTCCCTCTCTAGCTAGAATAATGATGGGGGAAAGTCTTCCCCGCAGGCGTGTTCCCCGTTCTGCCATCTCGTTTTCTCCTCTATTCCATGGTGTTCTTTTTCTAATCCTTGGAAGCACTGAATGAATCCAAGTTGCAAAAGGATTCCTGGAGAAGAGAAAGGGATGTCGAGGGGAAATGATGGGACCTGGAGAGGAGTGATGGATCGGAGTATTGGCCAGTCATTTTCGTGTGCGTCTCGCATTCATGTGTATGAAGATCGTCATTGTTCAGTCCCAAAAGATAGAGAGAATATCCGCAATAGGGGCAAATGACCCTAGTGAGCGCCCTGCAGGAGTCACTATTTTACCTGATTGTCCCCTAGGCATCTCATAAGAAAACCTACTATGCTTTCCCCAATATCCCCTCGGGGAGATGTATTCCTTTACTCAGCATTTGTCGCTCTATCTGGAGTGAGTATTTCATAAATGGAATGAACCGTATTGTGGGGGGCTGTGACCATAAAGGGGGAGACAGATGATTAAAGAAAAAATCAAGAAAGTCGTACCCGCTACTGGCAACAAGGGAGTCCTGTCTTCCGAGAACCTTGATGTTTCTTTGCAAAGCCTTTGTGAGGCATTCATTGGCAATAGTGCGATTCTGGATGCCTCTGGCACTATCATGGCTGTCAATGGTCAATGGCGTCGTTTTGCCGATGCCCATTATTTCTCGATGAAAAACTATGGTGTTGGGGAAAACTATAGAGAAGTCTGCAAAACGACGTTGGGGATACGAGAGAACGATGCCTCTCGGATCTTGGAAGGTCTCCAGGAGGTTTTGACCAAGAAAAGAGATCATTTTTCTTTACAGTCTTCATGGCACACGCGATTTGATCAGAATGGTTTCACCCTTCACATTACTCGGTTGGAAACCGAGCGGTCCGTGTGGTTAGTGGTCACCCAGGAACCAATCACCGAAGACACGCAAACTGAAAGAGCACCTCGAAAGATCTGGGGAAACCTGCAGACCTTAGCTGAACATAGCCCAGGGTTGGTGTTCTTCAAGGACCTTGAGGGCCAATATCAGTATGTGAATCGAACCTTTGAACAAACCTTCCACCTCAATCGTGAGGACATTCTTGGAAAGAAGGACTCTGCCGTGTTTCCTCTCGTACAAGCGAGAGAGTTTCGAGTTCATGACGAACAAGTTTTGCAATCCAAGACTTCTAGGGAATTTGAGGAAGTCGTCTGGGAGAACGGAAATTCGTGCACCTCGCAGGTGACGAAATTCCCACTGTGTTCCGACAATGGCGAACTCTATGGCATCGGTGCGGTTTCGTTTGATATGCCGGAGAGGAAGGTAGAAAAAACGTTCCAGAATATTCAGACGATGGTCTTGGAAAAGATCATTAGTGGTCTACCGCTAACTGATATTTACGATTTCCTCTGTCTTCAGGTGGAACAGCTCATACCAAGATCTGTGTGTTCCATTATGAAGCTGGATGAATCAATCGGCTGCCTCAATGTTGCCTCCGCTCCGACCGCTCCACCAAAGCTCTATGGAGCTCTTGATGGATTAATTGCTGGAGAACATGCCGGATCGTGTGGGACCGCAGCCTATACTGGGAAAACGGTGATTGTGGAAGATACCGCCGTCGATGACCGTTGGTGCAGTCTTCAGGATCTCGCAACCAAATTTGGCGTGAAAGCCTGTTGGTCTATCCCCATTTTTTCACAAGGCAAGAGGGTTATTGGAACGTTTGCCATTTCACATTTTAC
>JAVJHY011529291.1:0-54008 GCA_035593235.1 Phascolosoma agassizii | reverse complement strand
GGATTTTCATGTGACAATCGGTCGAGTATCTGGAAAGTATTTCTATCGTGGCACTCGCCATGCGCTCCAGGCTCGCAACGACCACTTCTCCCTTTTTGTTCGCTATCTGAGTACTTGATTCGAGGCACAATTCAAGAAGCTTGGCACGCGGGTGTCTCATCATGATTACGATCGAACACTTGAAATCATTGCCATTTGGCAATTGCTGGTGCAAGCCTTTCACGTCGGTTGCAAGCCTCTGCATCGCGGGGTTTTCAAGGCCCTCCATGGTACATACCCAATGATGCAATTCATGTTGAAATTGCCACAAGGCATAGTCTCCAATGCGACTCAGGGCCTCCCAAAAGAGTTTCCTGCGTCCGCGTCCCGCAACTCTCTTGTACATAGGGTAAATGTAGCGTACGAGCCCTTTGATTCTCATGAGTATTTGAGCAAGAATCTTCATATGGTGTCTGAATCGCCAGTGAGCAGTCCCTCAAGGTGGATCACTCGGCTATCCCAATCGGAACCCACTAGCGACTCGTATCCTGCCATTGCCAGTTTGCAGCGCCATTTCGTATCAATGATGAGTTGTCCAACCGATGCAGCCAGCAAATATGGATTTTTTGGTTGAACCAAGACGCCGGTTACGGCATCCTGAATAAAAGCTCTGACGCCAACACAATCAGAAGAAACAACGGCCGCGCCACATTTCATCGCCTCCATGGCTGGAAGGCCCCAGCCTTCTAAGTGTGACGGAAATAGGAAAATTGAGATGTTGTTATAAAATGCTCTGAGTTCTTGGTTGTTTGGGAAACGGACGTAATCAACCCAATCCGGAATCAACGATGGCCTGCTGATGGAACCGAACGCCTTGACAGTCATGCGGGCTCCAAAATGGCCACGAAGAATTATGGCAGCTGACAGGCCGTCTTTCGTGCCCTTAAAGCCTTCCGCGCGGACAGGCAGACCGACACTAAATGGATCTCTTCGCTCGGGAGGGCAGTCAATATCAAAAACAGAAGCATCAATTCCTGGACTAATCTGAGACTTTTCCTGAAGCCCGAGAGACCTCAACATCTCGGAGACAGCGGGTGAACTGGAGATCAAGTCCATTGGTTGCGAGAAGGCCTTTCTTATATCCTCGCGGTGGACATTTGTGCCTAGGCCCCAATGTTCGAAATCCTGGACATAAAACAATTTTCTACCTTTCCTTTCCGGGAGCTTACAAAGATAGCCGGAAATCTGCCATCCCGTACCGATTATCACTTCGCCGTCCGGGATATGGGAAAGATAGCCGTTTGAAATGTGTAGAATCTTGACGGCAGGCGTGAAATTGAACCAGGGAATATGTATTCTACGAGGTCGTCCTCGAATTCTGGCAATAATATTCCAGAATTTTGAGCAGATTGATTGTTCTGGGTTGGAAATGTGCACGACATGGACAACGTGACTACGCTTGGCAAGACCGTTTGCTAGTTCATAAAGAACTTTGAAGCCACCGCATGGTGAGCGGACGGTGCCGGGCAAAGCAAAGGTAATGAGCATACGTTTCCGCCGAAGCACTAATTCACTTTAGCAATCCCCTTGAAGGTGTCTACCACAGCTATCTTTTCCGCTTGTCGTGGCGCGCTCGGATTTATGCCGTTCACGAACAACTTGCGCGCAGCAGTTCGCTTTTCGCGGACCGATTTCAAGCTTGGGTCTGGGTAGGTTCCAGGTTCCCATCGAAAGTATGTTGGCGACGCCGTTGAAACGGCATCTAAACCACCACTAGCGTGTTCCGTTCGGCCTTACCATCAGGATAAGCCCGGCCCCCGTCGGCGAGCGTATATTTCTTCTAAGCCAGGTAGGAGGCGTCTACTGCCTTTTGAGCGAGATTTGTCGAGGTTTCTCATTGTGTGAGTAAAACCGATGTGATAAACGATCTACTCACATGATTACTCACAATAGAACGGGTTGTCCAGTAAAGGATCTTGTCCAACATGAAATGAATCTAAATGAAGACTTAAAGCCCGCTGTTGTTCATGATAGGAGGATGAAAACTATCATGAACCAAAAAGACCTTAAAACCGTCGAACAAGTCCAACAATTTCTTGACGGCACCCAAGCCGTTGCCTTTACCGTTCTGAGCGATAAAGCCAATCGCTACAGATGAATTCAACGTACCTTAAGAACCGGGCCAGGCCTGCGCGATTGCCTTAATCGAGTGGATCAATTATGGTCTGGGCTGGAATAGGAATAGGGTCAAGTCTATTGTTGACTAATTAAGGAAATAGGTCTGTAGTTGGTGGCAGGAACCTTAAAAGGGTTCGCGGTTTTTTAATTTTTATTCGAGTCTGACTCCTATAAAGTAGGTCCAAACCAGGCAATCCTGGCAGCAGTTGAACGACCACCACGGCCCGCTATGATGTCTGGGGGAATGTAGCCCGCAGCACCAGTGGCCTGCCTCAATATGGCTACACCGGTCGAGAGCCCGATGGCACGGGGTTGATCTATGCCCGGTCCAGGTATTACGATCCAGCAGTCGGACGGTATACGCAACCCGATCCGGTTGTGGAAAATTCTCCCATCAAACCGATCGCTTGATCCACCTCCAAGACGGCCAAATCCTCGAAGACCGCACTCTCAAAGAAACCTGCCAACCTCAAAAAGAAGAGTAAGGTTCATCAACAAGAGCAGTCGACGACAAACCGCTCTATCTATTTGCCATGAAATTTTGGCAGCTCCCACAACCAACGACTCAGTCTAGATGGGAGAATTTTCTACAACCGGATCGCTCTCACCATATACCCCCGCATTGGGGGAAACATCGCTCTCCCCTTCAACGTTCTTTAATAGCGCCAAGGGGAAATTTATTTTCTCTTTATGCTGGAGGTAGAAAAACCCCTTGGCCTTTTCTTTTTGCGCTTGTCCTCTCTATCATTTTAGGAGGATGCACTACCCCTTCGCTCCAATTTCATCAACAGGCTAAGGAGTTGGGATTTCATGCCATTCAATACCAAGGGAAAGATTTCACACACCAAATTTACGCCAACCAGAAAAATCTCGATCATTCGTTACATGTCTATTTAGGCAGTGATGGAACACCTTGGGAAACAGCCAACTCCATCGCTTCCGATCCCACACCACGCAATCCAATTATGCTGAGGTTAATGGCGCTAGATTCCGCGACCAGCATGTATGTTGGCAGACCCTGTTATCACGGATTTTCCCAAAGCCCCGGTTGTCATCCTCGATGGTGGACTTCCGGTCGATATTCGGAACCTGTTGTGGAAAGTCTTGCCTCCGTACTCAAACAAATCTTCGAACAAGAAGAAAGAAAAATCGTTCTCTTTGGATATAGTGGAGGAGGAGCACTGGCATTGCTCTTGGCTGATCGTCTTTCATTTGTCCAGGGGGTTGTGACCATAGCAGGGAATCTCGATATTGAAGCTTGGGCGGACTATCATTCGTTTAGTTCTTTAACAGGGTCACTCAACCCAGCCGTCCTACCTTTTCTCGGAAATGAAATGCTCCAAATCCATTTTCTTGGAAGTCAGGATAAAGTGGTACCTCCTCATTTAGTAGAAAAAACCATACTCCGTCAGGGGGATCATTCCCGTGTGGTGATCGAAGACATCGATCATCAATGTTGTTGGGAAACCCTGTGGCCGAGATTATTAAGAACGGTTAACGGAGAACTAGAAAAGAAAGGGTTGTAAGGGCAGAACTCCGGGGTTGGGCTACTTTGAAACAATGCTCTCTGTCGGGCTCCCTGGCAGGACCAAAAAAGCCTGGAAATCCACAATGGATCCCCAGGCGCTAGAAAAATGACCTCTATATGCGACTAAAATTCGTGACGAGCACCGAGGGTAAAGACATGATTGGAAATGTCTCGTAATCCTAGGAATGTTTCATAATCAAAAAAAACTTGGGTGCCTCCTGCTGATACGTTAGCAAGGGTCGCACCGACTCGGAAGAAGTCACGATCTGGACTTTCGTTTCTGACAAACAATGGAGTATTGAAAGGATCATTGACATATTGGGTCCTGGTGGTGTTGGCATCATTCTCAAATTCATGATCCCATTCTCCACGTATTTGAGGGAACCAGACACCATAGTCCCAGCTATATTTTTTTGATGCTCGCATACCTAGGGCAGTAATCACAGATTTGACATCTTGACCTTCAACCTTCAGGTTTAAACCTCCTGCCCCAGATTCTTTAAATCCATCAATGTCGAGCTTCAAGTAGGAAAGTCTTGCAAAAGGTCCAAAATCAATGCTTTTTATATGGGCATTATACCCCGTGCCCACCGTGAAGGAATATTGAGTGGCATCGGTATCACCCTTCGCCGTACGGTTTGTCCCGGGAAATTCTATCTTACGTTTGAAATCATAATCATTCCACCCAATGGACCCGATGCCCTCTACATAAAAATCCTTGATAAAGTAGGTACTATACAGCGAAAACACATAGCCATTGGTCTTGCTATCTCCGCCAGCATTGACGCTTGACGTGGAAAAGTCCGCGTCAAAATGGGAATAGGTAAAAGCTGTTCCAATCACGAGTTCATCCAGTATTCGATAATCGACACCCAGGGTCGCGCCCGCTGTATCAAAGTCAAATCCATCTTCTCGTGAGGTTTCATCTTTGTCCCCTGTACCAAACGAGCCACTGATAAAAGTACCTAAACGGCCACCTAAGCCTCCGCCACCACTATCCCCAGAAGCTCCGCCACCTCGTTGTGGCGAAAGCCCTGCAACAGGCAATGAATCAGGGTTCAATGCAGTTTGAGGATTTACCCCATTCAAATTTAACCCTGCCATCGAAAATCCTCGAGCCCCTGCTCGAAGAGAGGCCAGTCGACCATTCAGATTTCGTTGTTGTCCGTTAAAAGTCTTGGTGGCCATCGTTCTAGGGGCAAGAACCTCTTCTACGGCAATTTGCTGAAGAGCAGAATTCAATTCCTCATTACTCAGGCCTAAACCGAAGCCACTGGCCCCAGTACCGTTTAATTGATTTCCTGTTTGGACTAATGCACGGCATTGCTCGAATAAGTCTGTTTGTAGAGCAGTGGGATTATTCAACCCTCCCAGTTGTGGGCAAACGCCCGCGACGGCAGCTCCAGTCGAAGATTGCAACGTTGTTTGGCCAGGACGTTGTCCTAACGATTGCGCATGTCCTAGGACAAATAAAGACTCACCAAAGATTAAACCGATCACCATCACCAATGACCCGACCATATATCGCAAGGTGGGGTTCTTGGAATACTGAAAAACATGACGATTGAGGGGGATAGAATTCATAGGAACCTCCGAGGAGTTTAAAGAATTGCGAATATGTTTCAAAATTTTAAAGCATTTGAAATACCGCACCATACCCCTGTTGTCAAGGAATGCAGTCAATGGCCAAACCGATATAGCAGAGAGAGGCACACCCAGGAATAATGATCAAAGTGGTAAGATTGTGAATATTTTATCTCTTTAAAATCAAATGGATACGACTGTAGATTGTATATGACAGTCCCATATACATACATGGGTAGGCAACTATAATAGACCTTCGCACCACCCTGGCTTTGATTTTATTAATCGCAAGAGAGCATAATTATGAATCAAAATTCCGAGTTGTGGGAACAGCCTCAAAGTCGGCATACGCCTTGCTTTCAAAAGCCGTAGGGAAAGGTTACTCTCGATCAAGACTTTCAGCTTTTTCGCTATGCCCTCTCAATCTTTGTGTTGATCGCATCAACTGTCACATATCAGGAGAAGCTATCATGATTCAACTACGTCAATCTCAACAAAGAACTCATGATACAGAAAAGGCTCTTCCTACTTTTGTTTGTAGGGAAACCTTGAATTGGGAAAAAGTCCTCTCGATCGCTTTTCTTCCCGCATTTTTCCTCATGTGGGGATGCGTTTCATCTGAACTCGAAAACTCCCCTCAATCTATAGTCAAGGATAGCGATTCTTCTGATTCATCCGTTTCCCAGAATAGTGCTTCAACAGGTGCCAATGTCTTTGAAGTTGTGGATTGTTTACTGCCAGGGCAAGTTCGTCGTTTAGGCGCACAAATGATGTATATGACTCCCCGTCGACCAGTTCGTGCCACAGCTGAAGATTGTATCATTCGTGGCGGTGAATATGTCTCCTATGATCGGGCAGACTATAAGACCTCCCTTGGGATTTGGAAAAAAGCAGCAGACACAGGAAATGTTGAGGCCCAATATTACGTGGGGACCTTGTATGAACAAGGCGCAGACGGCATGCCCCGGTACCGCACCGCCGCACAATGGTATGAAAAAGCAGCGGAACAGGGACATCGACTAGCGGCGATGAATCTTGGCCGCCTGTATGACCAGGGCTTAGGCGTCCCCCAAAACCCAGAACTTGCCTTTTCCTGGATGACTAAAGCGTCTGGTATTGAGCAACCTGCATTAACGAATCTGCTGAATGTTTCGGCCATACATCAACTCAAAACCCTGAAAAAAACTGCAAGAAACCGAGAAAAAAAAATTCATGCCTTACAAAGCTCCCTCACACAATCACAAGAAGAAAAAGCTCAACTCAACAACCAATTGGCGAAGGAACAAGCTGCAAGCAACGCAGAGCGGGCGCATCTTGCCAAGCTTGAGAAACAATACCAGCAGCTTGAGGTTGATCTTCAATTGGCCAAAATGCACGGCCCTGCAAGAGAGCTAGAAATTCAACAATATCAGAAACAACTTCAAGCATTAGAAAAAGAGTTAGGGCAGAAATCGCTAGCCAGCGAAAAAGCCAAAGACTTAGAAAATAACTATCAGGTTCTTCAACAACAATTAGCTCAGGTTCAAGAAGGCAAAAAACACAACCAGTTACTCAAGGAGCAACAAGAAAAAACGTATCAACGAGTCAAACAAGAACTTGAACAGAGTCGTCAACAATTGGCGAACCAAGAAGCAGAAATGGTTGAGTTAACACAACAAATAGAAACACTAGAGTCGTCGACAAGCGCAAGAACCAATCTCCCTCCTGGCGAAGATCTAGGGTTGGATGGTCCCAGAATTCAAATTATTGATCCTCCCCTCATCACAACGAGAGGTATTCAGGTGGAGGCAGGGCGACGTGATTTGTACCTCCCACTCACGGCCAATAGGGCCATAACAGGAAGAGTCTTAGCAGCAGCTGGGATGTGGGAATTGCGCGTAAATGGGATGGTGATCGAGCCAGATAAGGACGGGATTTTCTCGTATGAATTACCTAAACTCAGAACACAAGAACGTTCCGTTCCAGTGGATATTATGGCCGTCGACATTCAAAACAAGCGCACCGTGACTCGCTTGAATCTTTTGTCGGACAAAGGCTTGCTAACCTCTCACGATTCCTTTCAGTTAGTTTCGAACAAGCCATTTGGTGAATATTATGCGCTCGTCATTGGGAATAATAACTATCAACATTGGGACCCTCTTCAAAATGCCATCGCAGATGCCGAAGCGGTGGGGCAAGTGTTAGAGGCTCAGTATGGATTTAAGGTCACCTTCCTTAAAGATGCTTCCCGTAGTGATATCCTCAAGACACTCAATGAATTCCGAAAAAAGTTAACCGACCAGGATAACCTCTTGATTTATTATGCTGGACATGGATTTTTGGAAAAAAATATTAATCGAGGCTACTGGATTCCTGTCGAAGCCGATCTGGAAGACAATTCTCAATGGATTTTACTCCCAACGGTAACCGACCTTCTGCAACTCATGTCGGCAAAACATGTTTTGGTGGTGGCGGATTCCTGCTTTGCAGGGAAACTCACACGGTCAGGGTTAGCTCAACTTCGGCCAGGACTCTCTGACGAAGCACGGATGGATCTCTTGAAGACCTTAGCGGAAAAACGCGTTCGTACCGCTCTGACGTCCGGCGGGTTACGACCGGTATTAGATGCAGGAGGAGGAGAACATTCTATCTTTACCAAGGCCTTCCTGAATGTGTTAAAGGAAAATTCTGAAATCTTAGAAACAGAACGAGTATTTTTAGCCGTTCGAAATCGTGTCATGAAAACAGCTCAAAAACTCAATACAGAACAAATTCCCACCTATGCTCCAGTCCATTTAGCTGGGCATGAAAGTCTGGGTGATTTTATCTTTGTTCCTCAAACTCAAGACCTTCCTTCCTAATAGAAACAAACCATTTCCCTTCCTACTCAAACTGCATGGCCAAGGATGCCTTTACAGCATCATGACCAGGTAGATTCTGAAGGCTGATCATCACAAGCAGCAGATAGAGTTACGACATGAAACAACCAGGGCGAGAAATTACCAGTGAGGAATAGCAGCAGAAGGTACAGTGCCCCAAGTCACTACCGGGGAACATGAATGCCGTACTTTTTGATCTTATAATACACGGTTCCTCGGCTCACATTTAACACGTTTGCAGTTTTTTGCGTGTCCCATTTCTGCTCGGTCAGCACTTTAATAAGCGCATCTCGGTTGACATCTTCTAACAAGGATGGCTTTTCGGGGTCATGCTCATGGCGAAGATCAGGGGGAAGTTCATTCGCAATAAGCACATCATCAATCACATAGGTAGGACGAGAACGAAGAATGACACTATATAACGTATTCTCTAATTGCCGAATATTGCCAGGCCATGTTGCTGATAAGAGTAATTGCATTCCCTTTTCGGTAATAACCGGCAACGCTTCTAAATGAAGCTCTTTCCCAAGTTTTCCTAAAAAATGCTCAATAAGAAGAGGAAGGTCTTCGGTCCGTTCTCTTAATGGGGGCACAACAATTTGCACCACTCGAAGACGGTAGTAGAGATCTTCGCGAAAGCTTCCTTCTTGAATAGCCTGTTCTAAATTCCTATTGGTCGCCGTAATAAATCGGACATCAATAGGAATTTCCTGTGATCCTCCAACCCGCATCACCGCATGCTGCTGCAAAACACGCAGCAACTTGGCTTGGGCCGTCAAGGACAGTTCTCCAATTTCATCCAAAAAAACCGTGCCATTTTTGGCCTGTTCGATTTTTCCTATTTTCATATTCGATGCACCGGTAAACGCCCCTTTTTCATATCCGAATAATTCACTTTCCATAAGATCAATGGGAAGGGCCGCACAATTGACCGGCAGAAACATGTTCCCATTCCTTGAACTACTGTGATGAAGGGCTCGAGCCACGAGTTCTTTCCCGGTGCCATGCTCCCCTCTTATCAGGGCCGTAGCTGGGCTATCGCCAACATCAAGGATCAATTTATAGAGGTCCTTCATGGAAGGACTTTCCCCAATTAATCCCCCAAAATGAATGGTATGTACTGTAGAAGAGTGATTTTTCTTGGATAGATCTAGGAAATCGACTTTCGCCACTGGTTGCGAGATGGCGGGCATAGGCCTGGTTTCGTCTTCATCCAATTGTGCGCAGTCAATTTCAAATGGGTAAATGGTAAGACGACAGCGGCTTGGGAGTTGAGTCGGACCGATCAGAGCTTGATTATCCAGGAAAATACCGTTTTTATTCTTATCAAGAATCTCATACCCATTTTCTTTCCATTCGACCACCGCAGCTAATCGTGAAATATGAGCATCATTTAACACGACATCATTGGAATCTGACCGTCCAATAGAAAGAGAATCTTTATTGAAAGACACGCGCATAATCAGCGCATCTTTTAACTGAACCGTAAATTGAATCATTGTGACTTCCCTGTGTGATTCCTAAATCCTTGTGAAATATCGACCACCAGACCAGTTTTTCTGGTCGTGAAGACACTTCCCAGCACTTCCCAGTATTTTTCTGAATTCTGAAGAATTTTGACAAATTAATCAAGACTCAACACACCGTAGGGTATGACCTGAAAAATTCTAGGCGTTATGGGGATATAGGAAGTAAAAAAATATTCTCCTTATAGGCCCATCAAACAGTCCCTTTGAATTATCCTTTCCTCACTCTGGTAGGAGCATGAATATTTTTAGACCCCTAGCTTCATGACCCTCCAAAAAGCTCCTCCATTCCTAAAGTTGAAATGATGAAACCATCCTCGATTTATCTAAATAGATACGATGTTTTGAAAATTCGATATCCTTTTTAAAAAATTGAAATCCCTTCATAGCTCCCTTTAAGCCAATAAGAGGTGTAGTAGACATAGACATCTATATGTAACCAATTGAAAAGATACGCCTTTTTCATTCAATGAATATTTAAGTCTGCTTAGAATAAAACTGGCACACCCCTTGCTCTATCTATAAGAACATGAGGCAACGAACAAAAAAAGGACAAACTAAAAGCTCAAGTGACTTACTTAAAAGAGCCAAGCTACAATCTAACAGAACGAAACAGCATCTACATTTATCAATACTTACCGTACCAAGCATTTAAATGAAGGAGATGAAAATGACAAACACAAGAAAAAGTCAAATGATGGTCATGCTCCTAAGCCTACTTCACATGGGCTCGACTGCGGTATTTGCCCAATCAGATATTAAAGGGGAGGTTCGCAACTCTTACGAAGGCGAACAGGTTATCAATAGTGGAAGAGGTGACCAAGGGCAAGCAAATGTAGGATCCATTGTCATCTCAGGCAGCACGGTCAAAGGAAAAATCACGAATAAGGCCACCATCAACAACTCCCAGAATAGCGCGAATGGAAAAGGAGCCAAGGCCAACTTGGGGACCATTAATCTGGACGGGAGCACCTTTCGGGGCACTCTCAAGAATACGAGTTCGATCGACGGGGCACAAAATATTTCCAAAGGGGAAAATTCTCAAGCCAACATGGGAGCGATTAATCTTGAAGAGAGTGATATGAGCGGCCGAATCACCAATAACGTGACCGTCAAGGACGGGGCCAGAAATGTCGCGGACGGCAGTAACGCCACCGCTAATATGGGGGCGGTCTCCCTGAAAAACAGTCGTTATAAAGGGAAAATAATCAATTCCTGGAAGGGACTTACGGGTTCCAACGTCGCTGTGGGATCTGGGAGCGAAGCCAACACCGGTTCTGTCGTTATAAAAAGAGACAATGCGCCATCTAAAATCATCAATAGCATTAAAACCTCTCCAGGGGGACAGGGCTCCAAAAACAATTTGGCCACAGGCGGCCAAACATCCAATATCAACTCGATCGTCATCAAATAGAAAAAAGACGAAAAATATCAAGGAGGCAAATCATGAAGCAAGACCATCAGATCATTCATCAACCAGCATCGTTTACCAAGGAGGAAGCCATGAAGAACCACAGCCAACTTAACCATCAACCAGGATTTTTCACCAAGGAGGGTACCATGAAAACAGTTATCTCATTTGTTGCCACATTAATGTTAGTCGGCGCACCAGGCGCGTTTGCCCAATCCACGATTGATGGCACAGTCGATAATCAAGCCACAATCGGTGGTTCCTTGAACCAGAGTTCAGCAGGGGCAGAAGGAGCTGCGAATCAAGGGTCTGTGCAAATCAAGCAATCGACTGTCAGCGGTAGTGGAGAGATCGAGAATGAGGCGACGGTGACAAATAGTACCAATAACGCCAGCGGGACCGGTGCAGATGCCAACCAGGGCTCAGTCCAGTCGTTGTTCAGCACAGTGAATGGCACAGTGGACAACAATGCCACGATCACCAATAGCGACAATACTGCCTCTGGGCGGGATGCTGATGCCAACCAGGGTTCGGTTCAATTGAAACAAGGAAGCACCGTGGACGGCACTGTCTTCAATCAAGCCAACGTTTCAGACAGCACCAATACCGCCACCGGATTCCGCTCGGATGCCAACCAGGCTTCAGTCCAAGCGATCGGCGGAAGCACCGTGGACGGCGCTGTCATCAACATTGGCGAGGCCAGCGATGGCAGCACCAATACCGCCAGCGGGAGATATTCGGATGCCAATCAAAGCGCAGTCCAACTCCAAAACAGTGACGTAGACGGCGCTGTCATCAACCTTGGCGCCGCGCAAAACTCGGACAATATCGCCTCAGGTCGCCGTTCATCCGCAAACATGGGCTCCACCGACCTCAAAAATAGTCAGGTGGATGGTGTCAGCGTTAACGTCTCCGGCGTCAGAGATTCATACAACGAGGCCTCGGGGAATCGGTCCAATGCCAACATGGGGTCTATCCAAATGGAAAACAGTGAATTACCGGGCGTAGCAGTTAACGCCGGGACAGTACAAAATTCTGCGAATATTGCAATCGGTCAGGACTCAGATTCCAATTTGGGTTCGGTCCAGCTCAAGGATTCAAATGTTTCTGGTAGTGCTATTAACACATTTGATGTGACTGGTAGTGGTAACGCATCCGTAGGCAATGAATCGGTGGCCAATATGGGTTCTATTCGAGCCCAAGATTCAACCATAAGTGGAGACGTGACCAATGATGCAACCGTGACCAATTCCTTCAACCTTGCGAACACGGACGAGTCACGCGCCAATAGTGGCTCGGTAGACATTCACTAATCATCAATGGCACTATCGAATCGAGGGAAACCCTCGATTCGATAGTGCCATCCCGCCTTGTACGTGTCCAGGCTTACCACGGTTTCCAAGCATTTAACAAAGGAGTACTAGCATGAAACACAGAGTCAAAGGAGTAGGAATTTTCTTAGTTTCGATCGCCCTGATGGGAATGCCTCTTGGGTATGCTGGAGAACTGGCTGACGGAATTTCCGAGTACAAGGATGAGCCCATCGAAGCTGATGATACGGCTCTTGAGACCGATACGAATTTGAGTTTCACTATCGTGGAGTCCATCGCGTCGGCCAAAGCGGGCGAGGGCGTCAGCAATTTCAATAACGGGAAAGGCGACAATAATCAAAACAGTATCGTCATTGAAGCCGGCGCTGTTATTAACGGTCCTATTAACAACATTACTGACAGCCCCTAACCCTGTAGCCTTGTACAACTTGAATATCTTTTTTTCTATTGCGTAGGAGCAGCGAGACACCATGATTTCTTTCAATCCATTAGCCACAGATTCTAAAAATCACTGTATGCGGACCTGGATGATTCATCCTCTGTTGGGATTGATCTTGGCGGTGTTCCTTACCTCCTGCCAATCAGTTGATCCTCGGGATGTAGAAGTAGAGCTTCCCGAAACCGCACCAAAAGCAAAAGTGACGTCGTATACCGAAGTCTTGTACGGCCTTGGAGACATGACGGAAATTTATGCCTCAGATTCCGTCAAAATTCAGAGTAACCCCATTCGCGACAATACTGGGGCCTCTCAACCGACCGGTGGAGAAATTCCTCGAGATATCACAGAAATGATTAAAACATCACTGAATTCTATTGGCGGTCGAGTAACCTTTATTCCTTATGATCCCGCCTTTGTTCAAAATCAAACATTGACGGGCTATTCGAATTTTGAAAATAAACTGATTCCCAATTTAGTCCTGACTGGCGGGATCACTGAGTTTGATCGAGGCCTTGTCACGCGAGGGGAAAACCTGGATGGGAGCCTTGATTATGAAGTCGGGGGGCTTCCAGATTTTCTACCTTCCAAAAACATTGGCGTCCGCGCGGCTGATGAAGCTAAGGCTGGGTTAGCCCGCATCACGTTGGATTTCAATATTCTCGACTTTCAAACCCTTTCCGGCATTCCTAAAATCAATGCCAGCAATACAATGGAGGTCAACAAGGCTGTTGGAGAACGTGAGCTCGGCATTAGTATCTTCGGCCAAACCTTCGGGTTAAAAGGCACGATCAAGAAAGTTCAGGGTCGCCATGCGGCCGTCAGACTCCTGGTGGAACTCAGTATGATTCAAATGGTCGGCAAATATCTGGCCATACCCTATTGGCGTTTATTAGGAGAGGATGCAGTTGAGGACCCTGTCGTGCTGCATGCGGTCTCCAGGTACTACGCATCGCTATCAAAGGCTCAAGTCAATAATACGATTCAACAATGGCTCTCTGTCTATGGGTATGACATGGCCTTAACTCAGGAACTGGATACGGCCACGAAGACGGCACTTGCCGAGCTTGATTCTGAATTCACTCCTGATAGATCATCCGTGAGTCTCGAGACGTTCACAAAGGTTTATATCAATATGCCCTTGACGGCTCAAGCCTTGCAAAGTCGCCAAGTACTCGCGCAGCGCCTCCAAGTTAAGGCGAAAAAGAAACAGCAGGCCGCGGCGGCCACAATGCCTGAAACTCCCATTCTCACTCCTGTTCCAGTCCCCAGTGGAACGGGTCAGCCATACACCCCAGCACCGAAGCCTGAAGGTGAGATTATCTTGACTCAGCCTGCCAGCAAAGACCTCGCTGAAGCTCTGAGCCAGAAGAAGATTCTGGAACAGGTCACCTCAAAGGAGCCGATGACAACCTCAACACCGGAAGCCACGACCCCTCCGCCTTCTCAAGAGTCAACCCAAGATCCCAAACAGATGGTTGACCAAAAGGCGCCTGCGGCTCCCCTGCTGATACAACCGATTGTTCGGACGGGAATTGGCCGATTTTTAACTGAAGGGGAGTGGGATTGATGGATCAGATGTTCAAGAGGGGGGTTCCTTTGTTCCTCGCCGCAGCAGGATATTTTCTTATCCTATCCATTTGCCCCGCGATGGCTGGAAATAAGGAAATGGTTGATGAATCGATCCAAGAACTGGATCAATTGAACAAACAAGCTGTCCAGCAACTCCCTGACCTTCCTCAAGACGGACAGGTGGATTTAAAGGCGGGCGTCACCTATAAAGATGGTTCCCCTGTTTTCAATATAAAGGAACAGCGCATCACTTCTGAAAAAACAGAGACTATCCAATTAGACCAAGAATATACTATCGATTCCGAAAAATAAGGAGAAACCACCATGCATAGACTGACGTTATACAAGACTCTTGTCCTTCTTATCCTCATCACCTTACTTACACCACTAGCCTGGGCTGGCAATAAAAGAATTATGACCACTAGAGCTGCACAGGTGATGGCAGAACGAGCACTTGTTGAAACCGTTTTTGGGCTCAAGGTTCGGTCATCGGAAGAAGTTCAGGACCTTGTTGCTGCTAATTTCACCGGGAAAACAGAAACGAAAACCTCAGCCACCATTGGAGGTATTAAGGTTGAAGAAGTTGTGTATGACGAGCAAAAGGATGTGGCGAAAGCCACGGCTTCTCTCCGATTGGATACAATCAAGAATATAGACGGGCAGACGTTGGATTTAAAAGGTAAAGAATTCCGGAGAGTAGGGTTCGCTACCTCAACTCCTTCCCAGGCAGGACCTTTGAAAGCTTTGAGGGCCGCTGAAATTGACGGGTACAAACAATTGGTGAAGCGGGTGGTGGGATTCACGCTTGAAAGCCAAACCACTGTTGAAAATTATATCTTGACCTCAGATATCGTGAAAGCAAAAACGCTTGCGACCATTTACCTTGCTGAAGTCACGGAATTTGGATGGAAAGAATCTGGAGACGCGTTTGTGAAAATGTCTCTTAACATCAAGGAAGTAGAGAATATCCTGGGGCAAGCCATTGTGGGAGAAGATGACGTGATTCAAGTGGAAGGTGCTGGGGCACAAGTTGACGATTTAGCGCAAGCTCAATAACAACACATTAATGGTATGAGGCAGATTATGACGGACTATCGACATTCTATAAAAGTGCAATTTTTACTTCTCGGAATCATTGTGGGATTTGGAGTGTTCCTATTACTGGGCGCGCGTTCGCAGGATGATGTTGTCCTTTTAGCGAGTGACCGGTATCGAGTTTCTGCATGGGGTGATCCTCATTCTCACGGAGCCTTTGTTGTGGACTCTCTTACTGGAAAAACCAAACTGGTTTACCAACATTACTACGGTACCCCTGAAAAGGGATTGGCTCCTGAAGGCACAAATGAAGAAGAGGGACAAGAGGATTCTGCTCTTGACGAGGGCCCAAGTCATCAACAAAATCATCTAGGTCTTCCGTACACCAAAATTCCCTAGTTTTTTCCTTCTTGCCGATCCACGGCAAGAAACCTTCTACATCTCTTGTTGTGAAACGACCATGGGAAAAAATCTTTCAATAAACTCATGGTCACTCAGCTGGTGTATGTTGTTGTCATGCCGGTTTCTTAATTTTTTTGCTTGAGGAGCTCAGAGATGGGACGGTTACAATTCCAATTGGTCTATCCAGTGATGAGGATTTCTCTTTTTCTGTGGCTTACATTTTCCTCTCATGTATCTGCCGAATATTCCATGACCCAACAGGCAAGGAGTGAGGTTTCTCAACAAAACAACACGACGCATCTATCATCCCGATCTTCTTGCCTCATGGGAAATGGAAAAGCGGTGACTCAGGCCCGTCCTCTTACAGGTTTTTCAACGATCAAAATTGATGGAGCATTCACGGTGATTATTGAGTTGCAACAACCGAGGAGCCTTACGGTAAAGGGTGATGCAAACCTTTTGCCTCGCTTTGTGACATCAGTCGAAAATCAAACATTACTTGTCACTACACAAGGGGCTATTTGTCCTACTATTCCCCCTGAAATTCGACTAACGAATGACTCTCTGATGAGCCTATTGGCTGATGGCTCTGCTGATATTCGTATTTCTAAACTAAAAAATACAACCTTCACTGTGGATGTCGATGGGTCCAGTGACCTCAAGCTTTCTGGCACTAGTGAGAAATTTATTAGCACGTTAGAGGGGGCAAATACATTACTTGCTAGCGATTTCCAAACACAAGAAGCGACGGTCCGCATTGATGGGACAGGGGAAGCCGTACTCAATGTTTCCAAAAAGTTGATCGCGGAAATCAATGGTGTTGGAGATATTCAGTATGTGGGCAACCCTCTTATCATTGAAAAACATATCACTGGGGCAGGCAATATTGAACCGCAATAAGTCCTATTATTTTTCTCTTTTCTCCGCTGGGGTTCTACTCGCCATAAGCTTTGGAATTCCCTCCATTGCTATTGCGGAAAATTCCCTCAAAGAGTCCATTGTCAAGTTATATACGGTCTTCAATGAGCCTCATTATCATGAGCCTTGGGCCATGAAGGGGCAAAGGATCCGGCATGGTTCAGGAAGCATTATTTCTGGACACCGCATCCTCACGAACGCACATATCGTCAGTGACCGGATGTTTATTCAGGTCAGACGAGGTGGGCAAGCCAAAAAATATACAGCAGAAGTTGAGGCCGTGAGTCACGAAGCCGACTTGGCCATTGTTCGGGTTAAAGATGGAGATTTTTTTTCGAATACCACCCCGCTCGAAATCGGCGACCTTCCGGATTTAAAAGATACCGTGAGTGTGTATGGGTTTCCTGATGGGGGCGACAAGTTCTCTATGACCGAAGGAATTGTCTCAAGAATTGAGCATACCAAATATGCCCATAGCGGAGCGTCTTTGTTGGCGGGGCAGGTGGATGCTTCTATCAATTCGGGGAATAGTGGTGGGCCTGTTATCAAGGATGGGAAAATTGTCGGTGTCGCGTTTCAAAGTCTGAGAAATGATACCTATGCCAATATTGGATATATGGTCCCGGCACCGGTGATCAAACATTTCCTTGCCGATGTGAGCGATGGAAACATTCATGGGACTCCTACGTTAGGCGTTTCTCTACAACAAATGGAAAGCCCTGACGTCAGAAAAAGTTTTCATATGCTGGCGGACCAGAGTGGCGTGTTGGTCAATAAGATCTATCCCGGCTCTCCCGGTGAAGAGCTTCTGCGGAAGGGCGATGTGCTTCTTTCCATTGATGGGATTAGTATTGCTAATGATGGGACGGTGGAATTTCGAAAAGGAGAACGGACGTTTTTTTTATACATCATGCAACAGAAACAGCTTCATGAGTCAGTTTCACTTACCGTCTTGAGAGAAGGGGAAGAGCAGGTTCTTTCTATTCAATTGACCCAACCTATTGGCTTTGACCGTTTGGTTCCTCATCGACAATATGATACCCCTCCTACTTTTTTCATCATGGGAGGGCTCATCTTTGAACCCCTTACCATGAATTACTTAGAAGGGTTTGGACCCAAGTGGAATTTCATGGCTCCCGTGGAACAGATGAATTTCTTCCTTAAAGGAGAGCCGACCCAGGAGCAACAGGAGGTCATTGTTCTTGTGAAGGTCTTAGCCGATGAAATGAACATTGGGTATCACACTTCGAAAAATACCATCGTGAGTTCAATCAATGGGAAAAGGATTTCTCGAATGAGGGACTTAATTGACGCCTTTGAAACCCATCCCGGAATGTACCATGTGATTGAAGATAATCATGGATTTAAGATTATCCTGGATAAACAAAGGGCCATGGAAGCTAATCCAAGTATTTTGAAGAAATACAAAATTTCTGCTGATCGGTCTGTAGATTTGCAGTGATGATCTCCTCTAGCAATCTCCTAGATGAGAGAGGGGCGAGCAAAAACATTGTTGATGGCTCACTGATCGTTATGGCAACCCTTTCTTTCCCGTTTCACCCACAACCAAACTTTCCGGTGGCAGCATGTATTTTTCTTGCGTCTGCCAAGTGACCCATTCTTCTATCCCAATAGTTTGCCTTTGAGTAGATGGCTCCGGACTTACTCGACCTGGAATCCCCTTCAAATACATCAGCGATCCGAAGAGAGCTATCTCGAGCCAATCTATACTCACAGTATTTTCCAATGATATTTATTTGACTCATAACATACTTAGATAAAAACTAGTATTTTATCAGATCGAGTGGCACCCATACATTGAAGAGGACAGTCTTATTTTCTGGCCTTATTTTGAACCAACATCGTTGAGAGTTTCTCTGAACTGTCAGAATCAGTGACGGTAAGGGGTGTTGGGTTATGGCAAGAGTCAATTTCCAATAGGCCTGAAAAGACCACCAGGCCACGGCCTATTAGAGTCAGGAACCTTGTCCATTGAATACCTTCCCTTCCTCCATCTATCATACAAAGGTTGTATTCACTTTAAATTATTGACGTTTTCTTGATCCACAGACCTCGAAGTCGGAAATCCAGGATTGCCATGACTGCCACGGTATATTCCAACAAATATGAAATTCAAGAAGAGATCGCCCAGGGAGGAATGGGGATTGTCTATAAAGCTCGGGACCGCATGCTTGCACGCACGGTGGCCTTAAAAGTTATTCATCAACACTTAGCCAGCGATTCTAACTTTTTGGACCGCTTCCTCGAAGAAGCACGAAAGATGGCCCTCCTTCAGCATCCCCATATCATTCAAATTTATGCTGTTGAGAATGATCAAGACAGGCAATTTCTCGTCATGGAATATTGCCCAGGGACCAATCTTAAGTCCTACCTCCAGAAAAACAATGCTCTTGGACTCAAGGAATCAGTAAAGATTGTTTCTCAAATTGCTCTCGCACTTATTTATACTCACAGAAAGGGAATCATTCACCGAGACATTAAACCGGCGAACATTCTCCTCGATCATACGTTGACGGTGAAATTAACCGATTTTGGCATTGCTCAAGCACTGGACCAAACAGCCCTTACTGCCACAGGCCAAATACTAGGATCGATCAGATACATGTCACCCGAGCAAGCGGCCGATGCTCATTTAGACGGTCGATCTGACTTGTATTCTGTAGGGATGTTGTTTTACGAATTAGTAACGGGGGCAAACCCAAGAAACAATTTGACCGCTGTGGGGATCCTCGGCATGCTCGTCACTGAAGGGCATATGCCAACATTAGACTTTCCTACAAATCTCAATATTCCCCATGAGATTCAACAGATTATTTTGGACCTCCTTCAGTTTGACCCAACTCATAGAATACCCAATGCAGAAACCCTCATAGATCGGCTCGAAAAAGTCTTTCCCGGCTGTAGCACTTCGCAAACGAAATATCACGCTAAAAATACCAACGAAACACAGACATTACGTTTTGGAGCTAGCCTTGAACACAAGGCAAATGAATCAGCAGCTCTTCAAGACTCAGACTCTTCCTGGTCAAAAAACAGCGATGAGATTTCGGCATTTGAACATCAAGGGTCTTTGGTGCCACTTCAGAATCCTCTAGCCATTCAATCGGAGCAAATTTCAGTAAAAGTACCACAATCTCAATCGATTTTGACCTTCAGACGTGGCCTTGTTGTTGTCACTATTTCTCTTATTTTGACTATCGGTGGATATGCTTGGTACCACCAAGGTAGCTCAGATACAGGTTTTCGAAACAACAATCAAATAGCAACCACCCCGGACATCGAACGTATCGAGCAAGAAAAAACAGCTCTTGTCGCTCCTAATCCCAAACCGAAAGCACAACGAGACAAAGACACTCGACTTGAACCAATTGATGTCCCTTCCCAAAAACCTTTGCCTAATCTCCCAACTCGAAAGCCTCAACCAACCCCTTCGACTCCGTCCCTCTCACCTACTCTGACGCCTAAAATATCTCATGAACCAGAGAAAGAAAAAACGGTTCTTGTCGTTCCGGACCCCAAACCGAGAGCGCAGCCAGACAAAGACACTCGACTCGAACCATTTGATCCCGCTATCCAAAAATCCTTGTCAAATCTCCCGACTCAAAAGCTTCAATCAACCTTACCTGCGTCATCGCCCTCAGCGACGCGACCTTCTGAAATATCCCATGAAGGGGAGAAAAACGGCGAACAATCTCATCATGAGATTATGCCTTCCTCTCCAGCTCAGTCCGAGATAGAAACGGCTCTTATCCAAGGGCCACAACCGGCATCGGCTTCTAACACAGACCTGCCCTCTTCAGAACTCTCTCCCATCGAACCGTCAGAACCAACCGTTCCCATAGAAACGATAGAAGAGGGTCCAGGCATAATCCACACCCAAACCTCACAAGATAGTATGAAAACAAACCTTCATGCTCAAGTTGAAGAACTTCAACAGGCCATCATTGAAAAAAATTGGGATGCCCTTGAACGAATGAGTCGGATGTCTGAATCACGACGATTCTGGTTGGAAACACTGTATTCAAAATATCAATCCATCCATATCGACATTGCCCAAGTTGCCCCTGGGACCACACAAGGTCAGGCGATCATTCATTTCACCAAAGGTATTCGATCAAATGGTGAAGTCGTCACTCCTAACTCTATTGGTAGAACCATCAAGCTCACTATTCCTAGAAACGGAGACGAATGGGGACGAATCATTTGGTAACGCTCTTCCCGCTAAGTTTTCCGCGGAATACATTTCAAATAGAAACCAGCTTTCTCCTGCACAGGACAAGGCACGAATCGTGCAATTGATTTCCACTGTCTTCAGAAAACTTAGGGAAGAAATTTTCATTCGGCCAGATTCTTTTTTATTTGAGGAGGTACAACATGAGATTCCATACTTTGTGTGCTTTTTATGTCCTTTTCGTGATGGGTGGATGTTCGCAAACCCTTTCACAAATATCCAATGAACATGGATTTCAGCGATTCCAAGGGTCATCAACACTTCTGCAGCCAGGTATGCTTATTGTGTTAGAGGAGTCTAGTGAGAGCCTGGCAACATTGACTCCAGTATGTTGGCAACACCAAGCCTTTCCTACCTTAGGCCCTGCCAAGGCAGTTCCAGAAGCAGAACCAGGCTTGAAGAGAGAATTAGGAGACTGGCTTGATATGGAACCTGAGTATATGACAGCCATTCAAGCAAAATTCCCTGAAGTTGAAAATATTCAACTTCGCCTTAGGAATGCTTCAGTTGTCGAGTATTCAGATACGGATCTGTATAAAGAAATTCCCAACCGCTCACAGTCCTGTCAGAATGCCATCGCTGCAAGAGAAGCCAATGGTGAAACAGTGTATACCATTCTCAAGGCGTTAAAGACTGATGTGACCTACAACGTAATCGGTGTGAACCGAAGTCGTTTGACAGGGAAACTTCCCCAAAAAACTCTTGAACGATTGAAAACTGAGCTCGGAGGCTCTTCGCTCAGCACATTTAGCCAAACAATTACGGGCGCAACGCACCATGTCGCTTTCCAACCGGATATTATTGGTATCGAGAATTTTTCTCTTCCTCTTGCCGAGGCAGAAGGCCAAGTAACTCCTGAAGCCAGGGCCTTGATTTCCGCTGCCAGCGAATCAGCTTCTCCGCTAGAGAGCGAAGTCATGCCTAGCGAGGAACCAATGATATCGACTGAGGATGCAGAAATCTCAAATACTGAATTAGGAGAAGTTCCTAGGCGTTCTCGATTAACTGCGTCTCAACGTCAATTGATTATCCAGAAAATGGCAATTTTAAGTCGAGAAACCTCTGATGCAGATCGACTTCAAAAATAGAGAGGAATCAGAGGGAGCTCTCCAATATTTTTTTCATGATTATTGGGTCTCTTTCTTCCGCCAAAACCATTCGTCAGATTTGCTTCGGAGGCTATAAAATCATGTCTACGACGTGGAATAGATTTTGCTTTTTACTATTTCAATGTGTGGCAAAAGGGTTGTATTCTTCTGTTCCAAATGTTGATGTTAGCCTGGTACGTAATTTTCGAGGATAGAAATGATTCAAGAAATTTCAAAATCTTAAAATTTCTTCCAAAATTTTAGAATCTTAGGAGGAGACGTTCACAAAGACCAGTTGAGGTAGTGACCAAGTGCCACTCTGCTTGGAGAGTGAATCTGGACTTGGGTCGCTACCTGTCTGAATCGACCGTGTATTGAGAGAACGAAGGAAGAATTATTTGAAGCAGATTTTCATAACACTGAATATCCAACAGCATTTTCTGATAAGGAGGTAAGACGATGAATAGAATCGGTAGATGGGCCAAACAAGTTTCTGCGGCCACAATCCCAACATGGTGGCAGTCGGCTATGGTTATACTGAGTATTGGCTTCATGGTTTTTCTCCCCTGGGTTTCTACGTCTAGTGTAACCGCAGCCAATGGAGTTGAGGGAGCCGTTGATTGGTCAAATGGTGCGATTCAAGCCACAGGGATAGGCGTCCCGCCTGATAATATCAAGAGTGGCGCCCAAGCCAGAGCAATGGCTAAACGTGCAGCGCGTGTCGTGGCCCTTGGACGTTTATTGGAAATCATAGAAGGCATTCAGGTCGACTCCACCACGGTCGTCAAAAATATGATTTTGGAAAGTGATATCGTCAAAACCAACGTGAGGGGAATGGTGAATGGAGCACGTGTGGTCAAGGAGACACCCTATCCTGACGGGTCCTATGAAATAACTTTAGAGATTAGCATGGCAACCGTTCAACAGCCATTTAGGCCAACTACGGATTTGCCCCCCCCTGCGGTCCAATTTAATACAACGCCTTCAACCCCTCCCGCTCCCAAAAATGGAGATTACACTGGTCTTCTCATTAACGCTGAAGGTTTAAACGTTGAAGAATGCTTACACCCGAGAATCGTAATGAAAGACGGACAAGTGGTGTACTCGCAGGAGCATGTCGATTCTCAAATATTAGCCAATCGCCATGTCGCTGGTTATGTGAAAGGCCTGGATGAGGCAAAAGCTCATGAACGAGTTAAAGCTAAGCCGATCATGGTGAAAGCTGTCGCGCTGGCGAAGGGGAGTCAAACGGATTTAGTCATCGAAGATGCAGATGCGCAGTTGCTCCATATGGACCCTAAGCATATGGGTTTTCTCAAACAAGCTAAAGTGGTGATTGCATATTAACCAGATCTATTTCAAGAAACACAAATTTCCAGAAACATTCAGACATTAATTCTTTTACGTGAGTCAAATAATGAGTCGAACCATCTATCATACCGCTTTTGAAATATTTATGTTTCTCATCTTCTTTTTCACTCTACCCTCGGCATGGGCATTCGAGGCTAATTTAGTTCCAGTTGAAGGTGAACATTGCTATCAATATGGTGATGATGAATCCGTGAATGTGGGCAAAAAAAAGTCGTTAGCACTGGCCCGAGAAGTTGCCGTGAGCAACTTTAAAGTCTGGGTGGAAGTGAATACATCTGTAAAAGATTTTAAGCTGGAAAAAGATTGGATAGAAACCATTGCGGTGGGGATGCTACAGGGGGAAAAACGAAAGGTCACGAAAAAAGTCCAGGAAATTTGTACGACCGTGACGGCCAAGATTAATCCGCAAGAAGTGGAGACTCTTATTGCTGAGCGGAAAAAACAAACGGCGATCAAACAGCGAGTACTCGCTCAAACCTCTGACTCTACTTTTGGATTAAAAGTCTGGCTGAATTTTCCTGATGGTCAATATAGTGAGGGGGATTATTTAGTGATCCACGTCAAATCTGACAAGGACGTCTATTTAAAGCTTGATTACTTCCAGGCCGATTGCAAGGTCGTCCATTTAGTCCCTAATCTCTTTCGAGAACAGTCTTTTATTAAAAAAGGGAAAGTCTATACATTTGGAACTGAAAACTCTCCTGAACGATTTAGAATTCAAGCCCCATTTGGGGATGAAGTCATCAAGGCCACCGCGAGTGCCAAACCCTTCCCAGCTTCTCAAATCTCCAGCGAATTAATCAGTAATTGCGAACCCTATGTCAACTCACTTGAGCAGAGGCGAACCAGAGGGATTTCGTTGGAACAAAACTTTGCAAGCACTGAAGCGTCTTTATTTACCACCAGCGAAAAGGTGCTCGAACATAAAAATGCTGTGAGAAACTAATGTTCGCCATTCGAAATCAAACCGGACTTTCTTTAACAAAACTCCTTTTTCTCGCTCCCCATCAAGGCTCTCTCATTCACCTAACCTTCAACTCATTGTCTTTGATGTCAACATGCCTCACTCAAAGAAATATGTGTTGTTTCAAGAATACCGAAAATAGGTGCTCCTATGGACAATTTTAAAAATTCATGGGTCCCCTAGTTCACAGTTCAAATGAAAATTAGAAGTATCTAACCACCACTTGCCACTCAGCACCAACGGCAAACCCTTCTATTACCTGACAGGCCCTATTTGAGCACAGCGAGTTGTCCTCCTTCCTTTGACCGCCATTTACCTTTTCGAAGGAAACTAAGTGGAGCATCAAAGGCTTTAGGTCCTTTTGCCGAAACATCATGACCACGCCCTAAAATGGAACAGACGAATCAATGATGAAAATTAGTTAAAACCAGCATGAAATTTGAGAATAGGACTTATCCCACTAACAAAAAAGGGGGCGTTCATTGTGAATGAACGCCCCCTCAATATAATCTGTGTTTGAATGATTAGGGAAACTATAGCGCGATCAGCCGATTAGCCATTCTTCCATTCCCAAACAATAGTTTATGGAGAGGCCGTAATCCGGCCTTTAATCTCATCAAACGTGGCCTTGGGAATGACATTTTTGGCCACCAGTTCCCCACGTAAACGATAGGGGCGATGAGATACAACGTCTTCAGCCACTTCCCGGCTTAAGCCTAATGATAAGACGAGGTCACTGACTGAAGCCTTATTGATATTCACCCGATCCCCTGCAACTTTTGGAAGGGAAACAATTGTAGTCGGTTTCGGCTTGGAAGGTGTCACCACTTTTGAGGATCTCAACGAAGAAATTTCTGATTTTGCGCTCTGAACCTTGGATGTCGTGGAGGTAGATGAAAGTCCAACCCCTCTTGTCGTGCGGGAAGAGGACGCGGTATCTCCGTGGGTGTCTTTCAGTTCTTTCTTATACCGTAAGACCGTCTTTTTGAGGGTATTATTTTGCGCCTTCACTTTTTGGTATTGCGAAGTGATGACCCGCAATTTCATGCTCAGTTTTGCCTTTTCCTCATCAATCTCCCGCTCACGGGTTTCTAGTAACGTATGCTCGTTGCTTCGCCCTTCCTTAATTCGCTGGACCTCTGTGGTCATCATCTCTAAATCTGTAGAAATTTTTTCGTTTAATCCCTTCAGATTTCCAATTTGTTCTTCAAGCGCTTCTTGATGCATGCGCCCTTTTTCCAATTCCGCCTTGGCCGATTCCATATCAGCAACGGCTGCCTGATATGTACCCTTTGAGACCATGCAACCTGAAAAACCCATCGCCAGCATTACCCCGATCACGACCCACCGTGTCATATCAACCTCCTCGTCCCTGCAATAAAAGAATATTCATCCATGAAACCTGGTGCTTCCCTCTTAGTATCCTATATTTTTACCCATAAGAAAAGGATGTATGGCATCTCTAGGGTTATGTCAAGACATCAATTGGCGTGATGCGACAAGTTTAGGTCTTTCTCCCTCATATTACTTACTCCTTACTTTTCACATTTCACCGCTCGACATACCACTCTGGCCGTCGATCTTTCAGCAAATCATTATACGGATTTATACGCTTTTCACGTGCCTGACTCACATCAATTTCATAGGTGAACAATTCCGGTTGATCGCGGGAAGCTCGATGAACAATGTGTCCGTTGGGGGCAACAATTTCACTCAGACCAATGAATGACAATTCGGCTTTGTCCCCTCGTTGCTCACAACCCACTCGATTGGCCGTTATCGAGAAAACATGGTTTTCGAGACAGCGAGTCACCATGGCATCAGGACAATGAGGAAGTACCAAATTACTGGGATGACAAAGAATATCTGCGCCCTTGAGAGCTAAGGTTCGAGCGGCCTCTGGATAATACCAATCAAAGCATACCAACAACCCGACTTTCGCCAAACCAATATCCCACACCTGAAATCCTGTATTCCCAGGAGTAAACCAGAGCGTTTCTTCAAAAAATAGATGCGTTTTACGATAGGTCCCAATATGCCCGTCCGGACCAATGAAAACCGCAGAGTTATACAGACAATCGCCTTCACGCTCAGCCAACCCCACTACGATATAGAGCCCACGGCCATGAAGAGCCTGCGTTAACTGCTGACAGCAAGGCCCAGATGGAATGACTTCGGCTAATTCCCAGGCTTCTTCTTTAGAAAGAAATTGATAGCCCGACAATGCTAATTCAGGAACAACGAGGAGATCTCCCTGAAAAGACTTGATAGCCTGGAGAATTGATTCCACATTGCGTTGTGGCTCGCCAAACTGTGGGGCAAACTGTAAAAATCCTACGTTCATGGTCTTATGATTTCATCCTCACTCACAAAAAAAGCGGGTAGAGTTTCCCCCACCCGCTTTTTCAGAATATTCGAGACTAAAAATTAATGAACCTCTTTCATGTGCATCACAGCACTATTGGCGTGCTTCGTCCCAACTTCTGCATGTCCAGCCTTGCCATGGGTTACCGCTTCCATCAACTCGTGAACCCCCTCATCTAAATGAGGATTTTTTACGTCTTTTTGGGCGGCTTGCGCATGTGTCAATGCTTCTTGAGCATGCTCGACCAACGCATCAGCATGACCCATTCCTCCATGTTTTGCGGCCCCTTCCGCATGTGCTATAGCCTCAGCCACATGAGGGTTTCCACCAGCCATCGCTAAAGATCCCCATGTACCTACCATGAGTAATGCCAATATACCCACGACACTCACTCCCTTGCTCAATGTTCCAATACGCATCCCCAACCTCCTTATGATTAAGAAAAAAATTCCACACCCCTAGTCCATCCTCTCATGCCGTCTCAATAATTTCAAGATGACTTGATCGGTTCAGGATTGTTCACCTTATGTAAAAGCTTCACATCTTTTTCTGCAGGAGCTGCGAAATCTCTGGACCATTCCCACCAGGAACCTGGGTAGGTTTTGACCTGATTAAATCCCACATAGCGAAGCAGACAGTAGACCCAGGCGGCTCGGACTCCACCAAGACAGTACGTGATAATTTCATGGTCTTCTCGCAGACCATGCTCTTCAAAAATACTCTTGATTTGTTCGGCAGGCTTGATGGTCGCATCACGTTGGAGAAATTGATTCCAGGAGATATTCATGGCGGATGGAATATGACCAGCCCGTGGCAACCCATCAATTTCCTTCCCCGCATATTCTTCAACACTGCGAGCATCCAGAATGATCGTATTCGGATGTTGTCCTTTGACCAATTTTTTCAAGTCCTGTTTATGGACAATCAATTCTGGATGTTCGCTCACAGAAAAATTTCCCAAGGCAGGCTTCACGACTACATGCTCGAAGGGCCGTTGTTCCTGAACCCATTTGACCCACCCCCCATCCAAAATTCGAACACTAGAATGCCCTAAATACTGCAACATCCAAAACATTCGCCCTTCATCACCCCAATTATCAAAGGGGTTGGAATAGATCACCACATCACTTGCCTGATTAAGGCCCAACTCTCGGAGCCGCTGCTCCAATTGGGACAAATCGGGATTCACCACCCCCTTGGACACAGCTGCGGGATCACTATATTCATGCCACGTACTACTCACGGCCCCAGGGATATGCGAACTATAAGCCGCAGCCCCACGGACATCAATCAGCACCAAATCCTCACGCCCCAAATTCTGGGACAACGTTTCAGAATCAATAAAAAAGTCTTGCGTCGCAATCATAACCCTTTATCCTTTGACTGTATGAAGTGAAAACATCCCTGTCGGTTGATCAGAAACACTCTCTTCCGGCTTAACACAGCCCACTCGCGGATCGAGTTTCTGATCATCTAATGCCACAGATAATGTTGGACCTAATGGAAACTCTCGTTCATAAATCGTAAACACGTAAGGATCGTCTCTAGTCAAACTGTATTCATCTTTCAGCATCTGATGTTGACTATCCGTTAAGATATGATACCGAATTCTGGCCTGTACGCTCCACCCCTTTTCGCCCTTAGGCACTTCATACCCAAAGGTATAGTCCCGACTGGCTAAGGGTAAAAGCCGATTATCATAGACCTCCACAATGACGGGTTGCCAGAGGATCCAGCGTCCCATCGTATTAGTTTGTTGATGAACGACAGCTCCCTGAGCATCCCGCACCTCAAATTCGACCGTAAAATGCCGATCAGGATCTCCAGTGGGAATCTTATGGCCCGCCCCGGCATTGATTAGCGTGAGAGTGAAAGATACCTCCTCACCCGGTAGGGGTGAGGATGGCTCTGCCTGTACCTGGACCGCCACGGCCTGCTTAATCATCTCGGGGTCATGCCCTCCCCGCCAGAGATGTCGACGCCCAAATCGAATAGGACTACCCTTCGCAACTGGGCGCTGCACACCCGGCATGTGGCAATTTTGACAAATCAGACCCTTCTCTTTAGCAAAAAACCCGGCTTCATACTCGGAAAACGTCCCGCAAGGGGCATTTGAATAAAATTGCGTGGGGCCGGACACGACACTATGGCATCGGTAACAGACCTGGGTGGTACGAAAAGAAGGATCGAATTTTGTCGGATGAGGAGCGGCAGAATCGTCATAAGGACCCAGAATCACTCCATCTCGCACATGACAAGCCGCACAGGTGACCCCTTCTTTTTGATAGTCGGCATCAAATCGATAATTGGGAATTTCAAATGCCTTTTCCACGCGTCCACGGGGAATATCTTTCACCAACGTGGGCTGCTGATTTTCTAGCGGCGTATGACAGTTCAAACAGACCCAAATATTCTTATCCTTTTTCCAATATGCCTGAAAAAAAGGATCATCAAACGCATGAGCATGAATGCTGGACTTCCATTCCTTGTAAATTTCTTCATGACATTGCCCACATTCTTCAGCCTTCAAACTCTGCAAGCCCACCGGCACCTGCTGATAGGGAATGGCCTGAGCATAATCATCACGTAACCCGAAAATCACAACCGGCCGCACTTCCGTGTAAAAATAATAGGTCCCAATCCCAACGAACAGAATGAGAAAAAACCAAACACGTGGATGCCATGATCGTTTTGATTTCATGTCACTCGCCATCCAATAACGAGAGGAGATGTTGATCGACTGAATTCGCCAAGGCCTGAAGGTGATACCCACCCTCTAAACAGGCGACAATTCGACCTCCACAAAAATTTTGGGCAATGCAGCCCACAATACTCGTTAACGCCGCATACCCGTGCTCGGTCAGATCCATACTCGCGAGAGGATCGTCTCGATGAGCATCAAACCCCGCTGAAATGATCACAAATTCAGGCTGAAAGCTCTCCGCAGCGGGGACCAGCACATCCTGGAATATCTCTTGATAGTCTTCATCGCCCTGTCCTCCCGGCAGGGGGACATTAATCGTGAATCCCTTGCCTGGACCCTCACCAGCCTCTGCGACTCGCCCCGTACCGGGGTAAAAGGGAAATTGATGCGTGCTGAAAAACAGAACTGAGGCGTCGTCGTAGAAAGCATGTTGTGTGCCGTTCCCATGATGCACATCCCAATCCACAATAAGCACCCGTTTCAGCCCGTATTGTTGTTGAACATAGCGTGCCGCAATTGCCACGGTGTTCAGAAAGCAAAACCCCATGGCTCGATCAGCTTCGGCATGGTGTCCAGGAGGGCGCACAGCACAAAAGGCCTGATCAATGTCGCCATTCATGATGGCATCGACTGCAACAAGCGCTGCGCCAGTTGCCAAATACGCCGCATCCAACGTGCCAGGCGACATTGACGTATCGGGGTCCAAGGCTGCATAGCCACCAGTCGGAGAGCGTCGGTCAAGGCTATCCAGATAAGACGAGTCATGGATAAATTCAATCCATTTTCTTTCGACGCAACGAGGTGTCAGCTGATGAAGTCGAGACCAAACACCTGATGATTGTAATTGAGTACAAATCGCTCGGAGACGCTCTGGAGACTCAGGATGGCTTCGGCCCATTTCGTGGCCCAAATACCTTGCATCATACGCAAACCCAACACGTCCCATACTTAATGATTCTCAGGGTTGGCGATCAACACATGAATGGGAAAAAATCAACGAATGCCAGAATAATCTTGACTATTATCAGGAAGGAAAATCGTAGAGGATGCTAGCATGGGTCTCTCTACTTAGACAACGCATTATAGCTCATGATAGGGTTAGTAGGGTTTGTCATCGCATACATTTATTTCTAGCATATCTGGGAAAATCTTCGTCATGCCCAATCCAAAAATTGAACAATTCAAAAAGATTCTTCAGCTAGACCCTAAGGACGAAACACTCTGGTTTGGGTTAGGGAAAGCCTACATGGGTGATGAAAATTGGGCAGAAGCCATTCCTTCACTAGAACAATGTATTCAAGTCAGACCCAATTATTCTGCCGCATTCTTTGCACTCGCACAATCGCTACAAAAACAGGAACAGTTCGAGCAATGCCGGGCCATTTGTGAGCAAGGCATCACCGTCGCCACCACCAATGGCGACCTGCTCGTGATCAAAAATCTAGAAGAACTCCGCAATTCCCTCCCCGTTTAACCCCTATCCCAACATTAGGGGTCAGACTCGACATATTCATCCTCAATCTGTTACGTTCTTACGTTAAAAGGAGGATTCATGGCTCGACTCCCTAGATTTTTTGCTCCTGGCATTCCCCTCCACGTCATTCAACGAGGGAATAATCGCGGCAAGCTGTTTGGCCAAATTAAGGATTATCAGGTTTATGTAGACTGGCTGAAGGAGGCCGCCCAATCACATGGATGTGCCATTCATGCCTACGTGCTGATGACCAACCATGTGCATCTTTTGGTGACTCCAACTCACCAGGAGAGTTTGCCAAAAACCTTTCAATCGCTAGGACGACGCTATGTCCAGTATTTCAACGCCACCCATGATCGAACAGGAACACTTTGGGAAGGACGCTATCGAGCCACACTCATTGAAAGTGAGTCCTATTTATTGACCTGCAGCCGATATATTGACCTCAATCCCGTGCGTGCCGAGATAGTGAGACATCCTCGCGGCTATCGATGGTCAAGTTATCATTATCATGCTGAAGGAAAATCAGACCCACTGATCACTCCACATACTATTTACCAACGATTGGGCGGCACGGCCAAGGCGCGCCAGCAGGCCTATCGATCGCTCTTCCGCTATCATCTGAGCGGAGAGACATTAAATACCATCCGCGAAGCCACCAATAAAGCGTGGGTCTTAGGGAATGACAAATTCAAAGATCGTCTGGCCAAAAAATTAGAACGCCGGGTCGCACCTCTACCACGAGGTCGCCCATCAACGAGATAAAAAATACCCAGCCAAATAAAAAATTTCTTGATATGTGCGCCTGATCCCTGAAGAAGGAACGCCCTCTCTTTAATTATAACTTTGTCTATTCGGAGGGACGCTGGAGTTCTTCAAGGACGACATGCTTGGGAAGAAGGACTGGAAAGACGATGCCAATGGGGTCACCGCGCTGAATGGTGATGGGCTCTGAGGTCTTGATCTCTAATTGCAGCAAAAAATTGGTCACAAAGGCATCGTAGTCGGGAAGAAACCCATACAAGTTTGGCGTCGTCTTATATTCTTGCGTCTTGATTCCTTCCCAGATAGAAAAGGGCCGTTGGGGGAGATGATAAAAATGATTCGGGACATCTTTCATCATCATGCCCAATTGCTTAGGGTAATAAAAACGAATACCGCAGCAGAGCTTGGGAAAACCACTATTGAGAATACTATCTACATACATCCCGGAAAACGACTTATAGCCCAATAACCGCTCTTCCGGAAGAATAGGTGGCGACTGCCATTCAAATCCCTTTTGAGCCCGGCGAATTCGGCAATCCGCCGGAGAACGGATGAGCCAGCCATATTGCCCGACAAACCGCACAGGGCCACAATCATCAGGAATCACCTTATACCCACTGCCGGCGAGATTACGTTGTTCCTCAAGAGACATACCCGTCATCATAGGCCGATGAGGGTGAAAATCCAGCTTCAATCGTTCCGGAGCAAACGCCGTGGAATATTCCCGCTCCCAATATATCACCCACTTATGATCAATACTTCCCGGCAGTTCGTTCATAAAGACCTTCTTCTTAGGTTATGTACCTCTTCTGATTAAGGGGTAGGACGTTCTCCTCGCTTCACCATCCAGGCCACTTCGGCAACTCGTTTGCCCAATGCCCTCGCATCTGCTTTTTCTTGCTCATCAATACCAGGGCTATCACCTTCTGTCGTAGCCGAGGCCCCAAAGGCTCCGCCATCGCTCACCACTACCATTTGATTGCCTAACATGGCAGCTAATATCGTCAACATCGTCAGTTCTTTCCCACTTGAAACCTGTCCACCCGTCGCAAACGCGGCCCCGACTTTATTGCGCATTTTAAATTCAGGAAACACGCCAAACTCAAATTGCCAGCGATCAAAAAATGTTTTGACTTCTCCCGACATATTCGACCAATACACCGGCGACCCTACCACTAACGCATCACTGCTGAATAATAAGTCTGCCGTGACATCTCCTACCCGCTTTCGCAGCACATGCGTACCGGGAACGGACCAGGCCCCTTCCGCCACGCTCTGAGCCATTGTTTCGGTATTGCCAGATAAGGAATGATACGCGACGAGGACCTGAATGGTTTCAGATCGGGGTTGAACCTGCGCCCCAACCTGTGAACATCCGACACAAAGAAATAGGATCCCCAGAAGGAACCGCACAGCAGGTTGAGTAATCATCGAGATTCAGGAAACTCGAAAGGTAAGAAAAAGCTTGCCCACTGATGACTCAAGAAAGGATTGATTGAATGAATGTTGATGAACAGGAAGACGCTACTGCCGCCCAGTTTCCTCATCATATTGCTCTTCTACCGACACATGAGTTAAGGCCCCTCGATGGTCACACACATGACATCGCACGCGAAATTCCTCTATCCATCGCTCTTGCACAAAATGCTTGCAACATTTAGGGCACGCAAACACGCCTTTTACATAATGCACTTGCTTCTTATACTTCATCACCAACCCCCTCTAAGAATAGAAAAAATAGCAGCACGTAGCGTGCCACAAGCGAATTTCCGATTGCAACTCAATCCAAGAAACTAAGCTTGAGGAAAAGGAAAAAATACCGCGGCTCCAAATTTCGTTTCACCGGCGGGGTGTTGAATAATGAGGATACCAAGGGGCAAACAGAACCAGGAACGTGTTGACTGTCAGCGGGTTCGGGTCTGTTCAAAAAAGTCCGTCCAGCAAGGCCCCAGCCAAGTTTGGGCGCGGAGCGTACATGCGGTACGTGAGCACTCAAAATTGGCGACCTGCCTGCGCGAAGCCGCTTTCAGCCTTCGTAGCCACTTCGGCAAAGTAGGCCCGGCCGGTTACGGCGCCAAAGCTAGCTTCAGCGGTGAGCGCGAAGGCAGGGAACACCGTTGGCGGCTTTTCACAACAGACCCCGGCGACCCTTAACGCCATAAGGCAGCCGAAAGGGCAGGAGTGGATAGACCAAATGTTTCCTATCTTTCCCTTAATATGGACGTCTCCTAGCGAAGGGGGCTAATCGCACTCCTCTGTATCAGTGCCCCACTTTTACTACTACCAGAATAGTTGAATCGCCTTTTTTCTCTTTCAATTATGCATCATTCCCATTATCTAATGTATACTTTTAAGTTGACATAATTTAATTATTTGTATATATATAACTATGCATTATTTATTAAAATGTAAACCTATAAATATCCAATGAGTGTAAAAAAAATCATATCGAAACAATATCAGGACAAGGTGAATAGGGCTGCTACCAAACTACGCAAGGTAGGTACTCCTCTTGAAGGCTGGCTGCGCACGGCTCGGAAGGCCTTAGGAATGTCCGGCGCTCAACTAGCGCGCAGACTCGGGGTCACGCGTGCCCAAGTCTACAATACCGAAAAAGGTGAGCTAAATGGCAGCGTGACAATCAAAACCTTGCAAAAAATGGCGGAAGCCATGGGATGTCGCTTGGTCTATGCCATTATTCCGGAACATGAGGTAGAAAAATTATTAGCTGCGCGTGCGAAGAAGAAGGCCATGAAGATGGTGGAAGAAGTCAATAAACACATGGCACTGGAAGAGCAAGCTTTGTCCGAAAAACAAGTGGCCTTTGAAATTGAGCGTCTGCAAAGGGAAATGCTGAAAGACCCGCCTGCTAATTTCTGGAATGATGAAGATTGAGGATGATTGATTATCCCGAAGGCGCAACGCCCCTTGATCCTGACGAAATGGAGGGCCTGAAACACAAGCATGTCACCACAAGAGGCGAACTCGATCATCTAGAGCAGGCTAATGTGCAAAGCGGGTTGCAATGGATGAGGAAAAGGCGGAAAAAGGACATTCTGAATGAAAAGTTTGTACGCGATCTCCACAGAAAATTATTGGGAGATGTCTGGAAATGGGCAGGCATATTCCGCACGACAGAAAAAAGTATCGGCGTTGATCCGCGAGAGATTACAGTGAATCTTCGAATGTTGCTGGATGATGTTCGCTACTGGATTAAGAATGAAACCTATAGTCCAGAACAAATCGCCATTCGTTTTCACCATCGGCTAGTGCTTATTCACCCTTTTCCAAATGGGAACGGCCGTCATGCACGGATTATGGCTGACGCATTACTGATGAAAGTATTTGGCAAGCAACCTATTGATTGGGCAGGAGGACATGATCTTCAGTCAATGGGGGAACGTCGAAAGGAATATCTCACAGCCTTACGAACGGCAGATCAAGGAAATTACGCCCCGCTTCTTGCTTTTGCCGGATTACCAAACAAGGCGCAATAGAAAGAGAATGGAACCATTCTCCTGATGATTTCTGAGAATTATCTGGCATCACCAAAGCATCACGCGCCACGGAGACCAGGGATTTACAGGACCTCGTCGAAATCGGCGCACTGCAACGAACAGGAGAACGCAAACACACCCGATATACGCTCAACCTCCCCACTTTATCGGGATTGAAGTAAGAAGAAAGCCCTGTCTTTAAAGGCAGCAATACGATCATGTTAGCAAGAAAAAATAGACCATCTGCCCCGTTGAGGGTCTTGCGAAGTCCTCTAAACTAGGTGAATTAATCAAAAATTCAAAAAATAGGTTCCTGACACCTTATTGGATGGCATTTGGGCAAGAAAAGACCCCTTTTAGATAATGTCCTTGATTCTTATACTTCATCACCAACCCCCTCTAAAAATAGAATAAATACCAGCGCCTAGCTGGCCATACCCCTTTTCCGATTTTCAACTTTGAGGGTTTTTCATTCATGTTTTTAGTCATCAAAAATTTGATTTCCTACCGACTTGGGTTGTTTTCTAGGGAAAAGATGTCGGGGACTTTTTTGAGGGGGGTTGGCTCAACGTGGGTATAGATTTGCGTGATGGCAATAGCAACCTCAATCCAGGCGTATACGATTGCATGATTGGAAACAGTGCTCGCCTTGGGCACCCTTCCGAAGAGGTCATAAGAAGAAGGCCCCATCTGGGTTTCCAGGAAGGGGCCTTGAAGTAACTTTTCGCCAATTCCATGGCAGATCGGTGAAGGCGCTTTATTCGAAATAAGCCATGCGCTCTAACGCCACCACGTAGGCCTTTTTGTTCTTCAAATAATAGATACTATATTGAGTGGGGTACCACCCCGGCTCTGAGAACGCATCAGGCGTCGAAAAGGTCACACTGGTTCGTTTTTTGGCTTCGTCAAATACAGCCTTGGTAATCATTGGTTCAAAAAAGATCACGTTTCCAGAAAATGCCCCATAGATCCATGTTTTCGTAAAGACTTCCCCTTGTAACTCTGGAGAAGCGGGATTCAATAAATGATTGCCCATGGCTGGCTCAACGGCCCCAACCGAAATATAGCTTGGAGGCGCTTGCTCTTCAGACAATGGTTGAACCGCTTCAAGAAATGTATCGCACGCCAAGGGCACAGGATGGCAGTCGGCGCTCGGTTCAGTCCCACAAAATGGATCTTGGGAGGTATTGGGAACCCAACATGCCTGGTCAAATGAAGGGGGAGGAAGAATTGCCGTTCGCTCTTCATTAGAAATCAAATAAAAATGGAAATCAAAATGAGGCAAATCATAGACCCCTGGAGGGTTATGGCCCTCAGGATTCCAATTGAGCACAAAATGCTGGAAAGGATTGGTAGAAACGCCGGCAGGAAAATCCAACACCACCTCATGGCCACAACAATGAAAAGCCACCTTCCCGTCACGATCTAACACGTCCCAACGACCATCACTTGTCTCAGTCGGTAAATTTTCCAATAGATTATCTGAAAAATACACCCCCACATTTTTCAGTCTTCCTTCGGGGGACACGGTCGCAAAGGTTTGAATTTCTCCATTTCCCAAAGGCTTCGCTTCGCCCCATTGAGTATGCTTGGAAAAGGGTGCAGACGCCTCTGCAACCGAGAGCAAGCCAAATAGAGAGATTGAGACAGAGAAAGCTATCAATTTAAACTTCATCACAGGACCCTCCAAAAAATTGTGAGCAGTACCAAGCATACCGTAAGATTTGATCGTATCTTCAATAAGCAAATATGAGAATAAAATCAAGGGCTAATTAATGGTACAGAACACAACAAGAGTCTGGCATTAGACAAAACGATGGGGTCATCGTAAAACGATACCGGTGCTCACGGGCGAAGGGTACGCTCCGTACCAGTCAAAGGAGGCGCCCTTCGGGACGCAGTATGCCAAAGCTACGGCCTTGTTGGACGAACGTTTTTGAACCGACCCAAAGCCTCTGTTCTGCAACATGTCTAAGAGCTTATTTGCTCATAGGATCATTATTATTCAACAACTCCTGAGTGGACGGCTTCAGGTTGGGAAATCTCACATTCTTCGCCTGCGCCCAATCACTATACTCCGTTGAATCGTGGCTCTCCCAAAATACTCATACTTCCTCTTCTATTTTAAACTTGGGAATTGTTTTAAGTTTTTTCTTCATAGACCCTCCGTTCCGTTTGGTGCATCACCCACACTAAGATAACCCGAATTTTTCGTCCTCTAAATCGCAGGATACAAACGACAGCCAGATAACGCTCCGCCGACCCCCTATTATCCCGCTCCATTTCACTGATCCACTAATAAAAAAGACAGGGGTTTCCTCGACTTTAGAGTTCAGATTGCCAATAGGGCAAACAATAGGTATGGTAATAATACGTTTAAACGTACGAATTGGAGGTAGGAAACAATGAACAGAATTCGCCTCTTGGAAGATCTTACCCCCATCAGCGACTTTCGTGTACGCACCGCTGAAATCATCGCCAAGGTCAGGAAAACCAAGCGTCCCCTTATCTTGACGCAACGAGGCCGCTCAGCCGCGGTCTTAGAGGATATCGAGGAATACGAGAAAAAAGAAGATCGGCTAGAGTTATTGGAGGCTATCCTGAAGGGCTTACAAGCCGCAGAAAACGGGAAGGTGGTTACGCATGCGAAGGCGATGTCGCAATTAGACAAGATCCTCAATGACTAGACGGGCTTCGGTCCACTGGACGACGCCTGCGTTAGATAGTCTTCTTGAGATCGTCTGCCATATTAAGGTAGACAATCCTACTGCTGCTCGGCGCTTCGCAACCTCAATCAAGACCAAAGTCACTCGACTCCAAGAGTTTCCTGAATCAGGCCGCATAGTCCACGAATTTCCCTCCAGTGGCTTACGCGAAATCATTGTTAAAGACTATCGCATCATCTATCACATTCGTCGAAATCCGCTCAAGGTTGAAATTCTGGCGGTCCGCCATGGAGCTCGTCTTCTAGAACGTCCTCCTGATGAATCTTAATCCAGCAAGGGAATGTTAAAAAAAACCACCAGCGGCGTTCTCGCCATTTTTCCGTGCTCGCGTACAGTATGTACGCTCTGCCAGGAAAAAAGGCTGCGTCCTTGCTGGACGAACTTTTTTGAACCGGCCCGAAGCCGCTGATACTCAACACGTTCCTGGGTCTGTTTGCCCCTTGATATCCTCATTATTCAACACCCCCATCATAGTCTCCTGATTTTTGTCCCTTATCTCCACTCTGATTAGAGCGAGAGCATACCAGCGCTTATTTCTGATTTCGTTGTTTTCGAGGGAAATAGGTGTCGTGGACTTTTTTGAGGCGAGCGTGTTCAACGTGCGTGTAGATTTGGGTGGTGGCAATGCTGGAATGGCCTAGCATCATTTGAACGGATCGGAGGTCGGCCCCGTGATCTAATAAATGCGTGGCAAATGAATGCCGGAGCATGTGAGGCGAAATAGGCTTGATGATACCGGCTCGAACTGCGCGTGCCTTTAAAATATTCCAAAAACATTGCCGGCTCATGCCTCGACCTAGCCGAGTCAGGAAAAGATCATGGGACTTCCGTGTTTTGAGATATTGCGGGCGAATGGCATCTATATAATGCGCGACGAGATCTCTGGCTTTTTGGCCAATGGGCACAATACGTTGCTTATCCCTTTTCCCCGTCGCTTGCAAGAATCCAACTTCAACGTTGAGATGACTCAGTTGCAATTTGACTAATTCTGAAACACGAAGCCCGGTAGCATAGAGTAATTCCACCATAGCGGCATCACGCCGATCATCTCGGTGATCCAGAGCAGGAAGATTGAGCAACCGGGTCACTTCTGCTTCAGACAAGAGCTTAGGAAGTTGCACCCATTGCTTGGGTGACCCTTTTATCATGCCCTCGAATGCACCAGTTCCTTGACTGCTCGCTACATGCTTATAAAAACCCCGGACTGCGGCCAGGCAGCGGGCAATTGAAGGCGTCGATAACCCAGCCGTCTTCAAACTTCGAAGAAACTCAACCCACAGCGGTTTCGTCAAAGCCTGAAAATCAGTAAGACCTTCTTGTTGGAAAAAATCAGCGAGTTTTCGCAAATCTCGACGGTAGGCCGCTAAGGTATTAGCCGCACAGCCGCTTTCTACTTGCAGCATGGTCAAATATTCGTCCATTAATTCTTGCATCGTGACTGTGGCTTTCAGGCTTCCTCCCTAACCTCTATAAAAGGACTTTCGCTTTTCACTTCTTTCTGATTTGGCGAAATTTGTGGTGTTCTCCTATTTAGGTAAGCGCCATTCCTGATATAATACATCTGAAACATCTACTTAATACCCTCTTCTGCAACTATATTGATTCACCACTTCATGCGCTTCTCTTTATCGCTTCCGTGCTTCCCAACTGTATGACTCATCCCTCCCGAATTCAATCGTCCAAATCTCGGTGGGCATGTCTCGCAATCATCTTCCTGATCTTGGGAGCCCTCGGGACCATAGCTATTTCAGTTCCTGCCCTGGCGGCTAAGGCTTCTCGACTCGATCAGGCCAAAACCCAATTACACAAAGGGAAATCAGCCAAAGCTCTGGAAATTTTAGAGGAATTGATAGATTCGCTTCCCCCTCCCGCGATCCTACAAGAAGCCTATCTGGTCCAAGCCACGGCCCTGAAAAAGAGCAAACAGATTCCAGAAGCCATGAGTGTCTTGGAACAATTATTGGAAGAATTTCCTTTCTCCCCTGTGACCAATCCTGCGCGAATTCTCCTCGCCGAACTCTTTATTGAAACCAAAGACTCTACCCAGGCCTTACATCAGCTACACCTTGCCTTGGATTATGCCACTGAACAGACAGCCCGTCGAACCGTCTTACAACTCATCCGGCAAGCTGAGCAGGAAAACGGAAATCCGTTGGGTGCAGTGAACGCGGCCCTCAATGAAATGATGCTCGTCGATCCTGCTGAACGACTTGAGCTTGAGCAATTCGTCCAATCACTCATCTTACAACACTTAGATGAAGAGGCCCTTCAAGAACTCATCGAAAGTCACTCTACGCGATATCCTGGCGATATCGCGACGATCCGGTTAATTGAAATTCACACATCTCGTGGAGATGAAGTCTTAGCTGAACGAGATATCCGCGGTTTTCTGAAGCGCTTCCCGACACATCCCTATGCACAAACCGCCATGGCCCTGCTCCAATCGTTCATTAGCAAGATCAAAGTCCATCAACATATCCTGGCAGTCGCCTTACCCTTTTCAGGCCCTATGAAACCATATGGGACCGATTTATTAAATGGGATCAGGTTGGCGATGGACATAGCTAAGGAACAATGGGGGCTCTCTTCTGTGGGACTCGTGGTAAAAGACACCACAACCCTCACCTCACCCTTACGCGTTGAAATCCAACAACTACTCAATGAATTTCAACCCCGCGCCCTCATTGGCCCCTTACTGTCGAGAGAAATACGCAATCTCGGTCATATTCCTGATAATTATGCCACCCCCTTTATCACGCCCTCCTCCACATTACTGAACGTGCGGCAATATGGGTCGTATTGGTTTAATACCGCCATGACCTCCTCCGTACAGGCCAAACGCTTGGTAGAATATGCCATGATGAAATTGGACTATCACCGGTTTTGCATCATCTATCCCAAAACGTCCTATGGACGGGAATTAGCCGATATGTTTGCCAAGGAAGTGATCCATTCCGGCGGAGAGGTCATTGCCGTTGAAGAATATACGGAGGAACAAACAGACATCGGAGAACAGTTGCGTCGACTGAAAGTCAAAGACCTCGAACAATATGGACTTGAAGAACCAGAGGAAACACGAACAGGTGAAGAACGTCTCGTGTATACTCCTGGATTTGATGCGGTCTTTCTCCCAGGTCAACCCGTGCATTTGGCCATTTTTGCGGCACAATTGGCATTTTTTGACATGAATGTTCCCATTTTGGGGGGCAATAGCTGGCATAACCCGGAGTTATTCCGATGGGCTAAACAAGACTTAAATGGCAGTATTTTCGTGGATGGGTTTTTTCTGAACAGCCCAGACCCCAGTGTCCAGATGTTTATCCAACGCTATCGCAACCAGTTTAAGAAAGACCCCTCTCTCTTTGCTGTCCAGGCTTTCGATGCTGCGACCGTTGTCCTGGAAACGATTCGGAAAGGTGCCCAATCGGGACAAGATGTCTGGGACCAACTTGTCCGTCGGTCAGACCTCCCCGCCTTAAGTGGCTTTGCGTCTTTTAGCTCGGCTGGTATCTTGAATCGCCGCCTCTATATTCTCGAGGTAAATAACCGGAATTTCACTCAGCTTAATTAGCCTTCATGGATTCCATTGCCTCATTTCTCCACACGCTTTCGTATATGCTCGTGCCGCTGTTAGCGGCCGTGATTCTTCACGAATATGCCCATGGCTGGGTCGCCAATTTCTTTGGCGATCAAACAGCAAAATCTCAAGGAAGATTAACGATTAATCCTCTTCCCCACATTGACCCATGGGGAAGCATCCTGGTCCCTCTCATGCTCTCATTGGTCCCAGGTGGGGTCATTTTTGGCTGGGCCAAGCCTGTCCCAGTCAACCCCTCACAACTCCACAATCCACGCCGAGATATGGCCCTGGTGGCTATTGCTGGCCCACTCATGAATTTATTTTTGGCAATTATCAGCGGCATCTTATTGATGCTCTTTGTCTATCTGGACCCAACCATCCAAGCCAATTGGCCACCACAACCTGGAACTGAACCTCGTCAAGATATGCTAGGCATGGTACTCGTTCCTCTCTCAGCCATGGCACTCTCATCTATGATTGTGAATATCGTCCTCCTCTCCTTTAATCTATTGCCTTTTCCCCCGTTGGATGGCAGCCGGGTCTTGCGTAGTTTACTCCCCTCCAAGCAAGCCATGGTCTTGAATCGGTTGGAGCCCTATGGCATGCTCATCATCTTTGGGTTATTAATGTTGGATTCACGCATTCCTATTATTAGCTCATTTATTTTCTTCATGTTTAGGCTCATTGGCCAACCATTTTTACCAGCATAAGCACAAAACGATCAGAGAAAGATTTCACGAATGTCTACACGTGTACTCAGTGGCATGCAGCCAAGCGGGCTCATGCATCTTGGCAACCTACTCGGAGCATTAGAAAATTGGAAAACCCTTCAAGCTGAGCATGACTGTTTTTTCTTTGTGGCCGATTGGCATGCACTCTCAACCAATTATGCTGACACCAGCCGGATGAAGGAATTTACTCAAGAACTGCTCATTGACTGGTTAGCTGCCGGAATTGATCCCAACAACACGACAATTTTTATCCAGTCGCATGTTCCCGAGCATGCGATTCTGCACTTACTGTTCTCCATGTTCATTCCCATTCCCTGGTTGGAGCGAAATCCTACCTATAAAGAAAAACAGGATGAGATTAAGGAAAAAGATCTCTCAACCTACGGATTTTTAGGCTATCCGGTGCTTCAAGCTGCGGACATTCTGTTATACAAACCAGACCTGGTCCCAGTAGGCAAAGATCAACTCCCACATCTAGAACTGACACGGGAAGTTGGCCGACGGTTCAACAGCTTGTACACCTCCGTCTTTCCTGAACCTAAAGAATATTTGACCAAATTTCCTAAAGTGTTGGGGATTGACGGGCGAAAAATGAGCAAGAGCTATCACAACACCATTAATCTGTCCGATACCGAGCCGGTTGTTCGGCAAAAGCTCAAAACCATGGTCACAGACCCGGCCAGGGTGCGGCGGACAGATAAAGGCAACCCTGAAATATGTCCGGTCTATGACTTCCACAAGATCTTTTCAAAGGAATCCACGATCAAACAAGTGGATGCCGATTGCCGAACGGCGACCATTGGCTGTATCGACTGCAAAAAACAAGTGGGCGATGCCATGGTGGAGCGGTTTTCTCCTATGTGGGAAACCCGTGCGGCTATCACCGCTCAACCCAAACAAACACAAGAAGTAGTTAAAGAAGGCCAAAAACGTGCCTCTGCTGTGGCAAACGAGACTATGAAAGAAGTAAAAGAAGCGATGAAAATCTGAAAACCACTCTGAAGTATGATACATTTCTTGACACTTTTTCCCCTCATCGCTAGTATCCATGCGTATTTTCCACTAACCATCCACCTTCATAACAGGACCTTTAAATTACGATGAGTATTCGTGTTGCTATTAACGGTTTTGGGCGAATTGGGCGAAATTTTTTCCGAACAAGTTATGCCGATCCAGACATTGAGATCGTGGCACTAAACGATTTAACCGATTCGAAAACACTGGCCCATCTTTTGACCTATGATTCTATTCATGGAACGTTTCAAGCCGAAGTCCAGCATACGCCAGACTCACTCGTCGTCAATGGCAAATCCATTCGCATTTTTGCGATCAAAGACCCTAAGGCCCTGCCTTGGAAGGATCTTGACGTCGATGTGGTCATTGAATCAACTGGCCGCTTCACTGACCGCCAGAGCGCAGGCCAACATTTAGAGGCCGGAGCCACACGAGTCATAATTTCGGCCCCGGCGAAAGACCCTGATAACACGATCGTGCTGGGAGTCAATGAATCGACTTATAACCCCAAAGACCACAAGATTATTTCGAATGCTTCCTGTACAACCAATTGCCTGGCCCCACTCTCAAAAATCATTTTGCAAGAGTTTGGGATTAAACATGCGTTTATGACCACCGTCCATTCATTTACCAATGATCAACAGCTTCTCGATTTACCGCATAAGGACTTACGGCGAGCCAGAGCCGCTAGTCTCTCGATGATTCCGACTTCCACTGGTGCGGCCAAGGCCTTACATCTCGTGATTCCTGAATTAAAAGGGAAAATCGACGGCATGGCCATTCGCGTCCCTACCCCCAACGTGTCCCTCATTGATCTTTCCGCCGAAGTAGAAAAAGATTGCGATGCCGCCACTGTCAATTCCGCATTCAAACAAGCAGCAGAAGGTTCATTAAAAGGCTATTTGCAAGTCTCTGAGGCCCCCATTGTTTCAACTGACCTGAACGGATGCCCCTATTCAGCCACCTTGGATGCCCCCCTGACATCCGTCATGGATAAACGCCTCGTGAAAGTGTTTGCGTGGTATGACAATGAGTGGGGATATTCGTGCCGTTTACGTGATCTAGTCAAATATATCGCGCAACACAATTAGCAATGACCACCTGCAGGGCTCGGTGGTACCTGCCCTGCCATACTCCACCTTTCATGGAAGGATACGGGAGTCATGAACCTCACCAAACAAACCATTGATCAGCTTGATCTTGGCAACAAGCGTGTGCTCATTCGCGTGGACTTTAATGTCCCACTTGATGATACGGGTGAAATTTCTGATGATTCACGGATAAGGGCTGCCCTACCGACCATCAACCGAGCCATTGACGAAAATGCAGTGGTCATTCTGTGTTCCCACCTAGGTCGCCCCAAAGGAACGCCCAACCCAGCACTCAGTCTGGCCCCAGTCGCTAGACGCTTACAACGACTCCTCAATAAGCCCGTCGCCTTCACCGAGGATTGCATTGGTCCTATTGTCGAATCAGTCGTGAAACAGGCAAAACCAGGAGATGTTATCCTCTTGGAAAATTTACGATTTCACGCCGGCGAAGAAAAAAATGATGCGCAATTTGCTGCTCAACTCGCAGCCCTCGCTGATGTGTATATCAATGAAGCTTTTGGAACCGCCCATCGGTCTCATGCCTCGACCGTCGGCATTACCAAATTCATACAAGTTTCAGCAGCAGGATTTCTCATGAAACGTGAGGTTGAAGCACTAGAAGGCACGGTCGAAAATCCTGTTCGCCCTTTTGTTGCCATATTAGGTGGAGGGAAGGTTTCTGGAAAAATTGGAGTGATTAAAAACTTAACAGAGAAGGTCGACAAAATTATCATCGGCGGCGGCATGGCATTTACATTCATTAAGGCCATGGGCTTTGAAATCGGGAAATCACTCGTTGAAAATGACATGCTGGACTTAGCCAAGGAAACCTTGGAACAAGCCATGGCCAAAAAAATAAAGTTTTATTTGCCAGTTGATTGCGTCGTGGCGTCCAGCTTAGAACCCGATGCAGAAACCATGATTGTCACAATCCAGGAAATCCCTCCTGGCTGGTATGGGTTGGATATTGGCCCAGCCTCAGTCCGCCTGTTTGGGGAAGCCGTCCAAAACGCTAAAACGATTTTATGGAATGGTCCCATGGGAGTGTTTGAACGAGATGCCTTTTCCCGTGGGACTTATGCCCTCGCCCATTCCGTTGCCAATGCCTACGCCAAAAGCATTGTCGGTGGTGGAGATACGGCCTTGGCTGTTCATCGTGCAGGTGAATCAGAAAGTATGTCCTTCATTTCGACCGGTGGTGGAGCCGCCCTCCAACTGCTTGAGGGCAAGCACATGCCAGGACTTGCCGCCTTACCTGATCGGCCCTATTAAATATTTACTGTTCAATAACGTTTTTTTTTCTCTCTCTAGAAATCAACGAGGATTTCATGAAACGATTCATTGTCGGCAACTGGAAAATGCACAACACAATCTCCCAGGCTGAAACCCTCATCCAGGAAATTCTCACACGTTATCAGGCCCATTCACCCGTGGAAATCGCCGTCGCCCCACCCTATGTTGCCCTCCAGGCAGTACAGCGACTTTTAACTGAAACCCCGATACAATTGGCCGCACAAAATGTTTGCGCCAAAGATGAGGGGGCCTTTACTGGCGAAGTGTCTCCTGTGATGTTGCAGGAGCTGGGCTGCCGCTATGTCATACTTGGGCATTCCGAACGACGACACCTCTTTGGAGAAACCGATCAGGGCATCAATAAAAAGATTCATGCGGCTCTGTCACATGGACTTCAACCCATCTTTTGTTGCGGGGAACAGTTAGAAGACCGAGATGCAGGTCAAACCCATTCGGTCATTCAGCATCAATTACATACAGGATTGGCAGGTTTGGTGGAAAACGACCTCGCCAATATCACGATAGCCTATGAGCCAGTGTGGGCGATTGGCACAGGAAGAGCTGCAACCGTAGAACAAGCAGCTGAAGTTCATACGGTTATTCGAACATATTTGGGGTCTATCTGGAATCTCGATGCAGAGAAAATCAGGGTCCTATATGGAGGCAGCGTCTCCCCAGACAACGCTAAGACCCTCTTTCAATCCCCACAGATTAACGGAGCCCTCGTCGGGAAAGCTTGTCTGAATTCAGAATCGTTTGTTAAGATAGCCGAGATTGCCGCTTTCGATTGACGAACACATTTCCGAGGACCAAATAGAAAATGTATACATTAGCCGTAACGATTCATCTCATTGTGTGCTTTCTCATGATTGCGTCCATTTTGCTCCAAGCTGGCAAAGGTGCAGAGATTGGGGCCTCCTTTGGAGGCTCGTCTCAAACAGTTTTCGGAAGCCGTGGACCAGGAACATTCCTCAGCAAAATAACTGTCGGTGCGGCTATCCTGTTTATGCTGACTTCACTGGGCTTAGGCATCCTCTCCCGACAAGCCACGACCTCATCAGCAATTATTGATCTGCACCCAACCACTCAGCAGGAATCATCGTCGTCATCTACAGAAACCACAACGCCAAGTACTCCGAGTTCCGACACTGGCACTCCAGCAACTCCAGAGGGTTCCTCAGAAGCCACTCCAGAAGAAGCAAGCCCCACTCCTAGCCAACAACCATAGGGTTCTTCGCTAGGCAAAACCAGGGGCCACCGTAACACGAACTTTATTCAGGCAATGAAGGACAGGTGTCTGGAGGAAGAACGTCGAAAAGCGCTAAACGGGAGTGAGCCAATTGGCGTAGGTAGGGTTTTCACCTCGAACGATCTTGAAAAAGTCGCCCTGTAAGGCCTGAGTAATTGGTCCAGGTTTTCCTTCCCCAATCATTCGATCATCTAATTCTCTGACTGGCGTCACTTCAGCGGCAGTTCCGGTGAAAAAAACTTCATCAGCAACATACATCGCATCTCGAGTAAACCGTTCTTCAACAACAGGAATATTTTTGGCCCGAGCCAACTGGAGAACCGAATTTCGAGTAATCCCATCAAGAATCGAGGTTAACGGAGTAGTTTTCAGCACCCCTTTTGTCACAATAAATACATTTTCTCCAGTCCCCTCTGCCACATAGCCATCAGGGTCCAGGAGAATACATTCTTCATATCCTGACTTTTTGGCCTCCCATTTCGCCAAGATAGAATTCACGTAATAGCCGGAAACCTTTGCCCGAGTCATGGAGACATTCACATGATGTCGAGTGAACGAAGAAATTTTGGCTCGAATCCCTTTCGCGACCGCATCCTCTCCTAAATATGACCCCCACGGCCATGCAGCAATAGACAAACGGGTGGGATTATCCCCAGGATAGATGCCCATCGCCCCAAACCCGATATATGCAATCGGTCGGATATAACACGAGGCCAAATGGTTAATACGAACGGTTTCGATAATCGCCTCAGTAACCTCTTTTTTAGTAAATGGCATGGGCATCAGAGTGATGTGGGCAGATTCAAACAAGCGATCCACATGTTCCTGTAAGCGAAAAATGGTCGACCCTTTTTTGCCTTCGTAACATCGAATACCCTCAAAGGCTGCCAATCCATAATGCAGGGAATGAGTGAGGACATGGACGTTAGCTTCATCCCAGTCAACAAAAGTCCCATCCATCCAAATTTTCTTTGATGCAATTACCATAGACGATTCTTCACCTATTCTTTCTCAAAATAACTGCCGTGTCCTCACACGGAATATCACAAGTATGTTAGGATTATTCTTTTTAGTGGAGCAAATGATATACTAAAATCTTGACTTAAATGTAAACATACTGGCAAAATGAATGTTTTGTTAAGGAGCAACGATACCATGTATGCGATCATCGAAACAGGCGGAAAACAATATCGAGCAGAACCACAGGGTCTTCTGCAAATTGAATCAGTAGAAGGTGACGTGGGAACAACCGTAGAGTTTGATGCGGTACGATTTGTCCAGACTGGGGAAGCTCCCATTATTGGCACCCCCACTATTCCCCAAGCACTGGTCAAAGCTGAAATTGTTCGACATGCTCGGACTCGTTCCATTACGATTTTTAAGAAAAAACGCCGAAAAGGGTACCGGCGAACCAGAGGGCATAGACAGGGATTTACTCAAGTGCGTATTACCGAAATTGTTACTCCCTAATCAAAAAAATTTCCAGGTGGAGACATGATTCATGGCACATAAAAAAGGTGGCGGTTCCTCAAGAAACGGACGAGATAGCAACCCACAATATTTGGGCGTTAAAGCTTATGGTGGAGAAGCCGTGCCTGGAGGCAGCATTTTAGTCCGTCAACGAGGAACCAAATTCTTTCCAGGTACCAACGTAGGCTTAGGAAAAGACTACACCTTATTCGCAAAAGTGACCGGCATCGTGAAATTTGAGGGAGGCGCGGCCCGACGCAAAGTCAGCGTATATCCTTCCGCCTAACTATACTCCACTTTCTCTCTTTCCTTTCCTCGTACTCTCTTCAGTTTCCTCCTCAAGCCGGGTAAGATAGGATCCCTATGTTCATCGATCACGCACGCATTTTTGTCAAAGCTGGAAATGGTGGCTCCGGTCATTGTAGCTTTCGTCGAGAAAAATTTGTCCCACGCGGTGGGCCCAGTGGTGGTGACGGCGGCAACGGAGGACATGTGATTTTTGAAGCCTCAAACCGCGTCTCGACACTTTTAGACTTACGATATCAACGCCATTACGAAGCCCAAACTGGCGAACGCGGGCTCAAATCCAACAAACATGGCGCAACTGCAGAGAATGTGATTATTCAGGTCCCTGTGGGTACCTTGGTCAAGACAGAAAAAACCGGCGAGGTTCTTGTGGACCTCACTGCTGATGGGCAAACCGCAATAGTCGCCCAAGGGGGTAAAGGTGGAAAGGGTAACGCCCGTTACGCCACATCCACGAATCGAGCCCCTCAAGAATTCGAGCCCGGGACACCTGGAGTAGAACATTGGCTGATCTTAGAGTTAAAACTCTTGGCCGATGTCGGGCTTGTCGGATTTCCTAATGCGGGAAAGTCCACATTAATTTCGTCAATCTCTTCGGCTCACCCTGAAATAGGCAATTATCCATTTACGACGTTACGCCCTCATCTTGGAGTCGTCGAATGGACCGATGATTCATCATTTGTCGTGGCTGATATTCCAGGGTTAATTGAAGGCGCTCATGAGGGCAAAGGACTGGGCATTCAATTTCTCAAACATATTCAACGAACGGCCTTGTTACTCTATTTAATTGACATCACTGAATGGATTGAAGAAGACCCGATCTCCTCATTTGAAACCTTGCGAAATGAACTACAGGCTTTTGATCCAACCTTACTAGAACGCCCTTTTGCCATTGCTCCGACAAAAATTGACTCCAAAGGCAATGGGCAAAATCTTCAAGCGCTTCAGTCCTATTGCACCGAGCATCACTATCCATGCTTTCCTCTTTCGGCTGTGACCAGAGAGGGGCTTCCCCCATTGGTCACCTATCTGGGGCAGGCTGTCCTGGAGAATAAGGCGTCATGCACCAGCAACTGTTAACCACGTGTAAGCGTGTCGTCGTAAAAATTGGCAGCAGCCTCGTGGCCTCTTCAAATGGAGGGCTCCAACTTGATCGAATCGAAAGGCTGACCAAAGAATTCGGTGATCTACAATCTCAGGATCGGGAACTTGTGATCGTGTCGTCTGGCGCCATCGTGGCCGGCATTTCCCATTTGGGGTTAACCACCTATCCCCAAGAACTTCCCCTACGACAAGCGGCGGCAGCGGTTGGACAAAGCCACATCTTGTGGGCCTACGAGACAGCCTTTAAGCGGTCTGGGCATAAAATTGCCCAAATTCTCTTAACACATCAAGACCTCGGGGGTCGGCGGCGATTTCTTAATGCGAGGCATACACTCACCCAATTAATTCAGCTTGGGGTCATTCCGATTATCAACGAAAATGACACGCTCTCAATTGATGAAATTCGATTCGGCGACAATGATGCGTTGGCCGGACAAATTGCGCATCTCGTCGATGCTGATCTGTTGGTCATCTTGTCTGATGTTAATGGGTTATATGAAGCAGACCCCCACCTCAATCCTTCAGCCAAACTCATTCCCCATGTGCCAACCATTACCAAACGCATTGAAAGCCTGGCAGGAATCTCAAGAACTCAAGCGAGTCGAGGAGGAATGGTCACGAAAATACAAGCAGCCAAACAGGCCGGACGATTTGGCGTACCCACACTCTTGTTAAACGGTGAAACGCCAAATGCCCTCCCCCAAGCACTCGAAGGGAACCCGAGTGGGACATTCTTTGCCTGCAAACAGTCATCTCTGACCAATCGTAAACAATGGATTGCCTTTACACTAAGACCGAAAGGGGAGCTCATGCTTGATGAAGGAGCCGTCGCGGCACTCGTCCTTAGGGGGAAAAGTTTATTAGCTTCAGGGATCCTCAACGTCAAAGGCCGATTCCTCAATGGTGACCCTGTCAGCTGTACAACAAAGGAAGGGATTGTTTTCGCGAAAGGGATTACGAACTATTCCGCTGAAGCCGTAGAGCGAATCAAAGGGAAGCAGTCGACAGAAATTCAAGAAATTTTGGGCGCGTTAGAATATGAAGAAGTCATTCATCGAGATAACCTAGCCCTCACGCCATAGCACTCGCATTAAGAAAATTTTCACTCGATGTTCATTGGCCTCTTAGGTGGTAGCTTTAATCCCATTCACAATGGGCACTTGCACATTGCCTACTATGTCTCCAACGCCATGTCGCTTGATCAGGTGATCTTTATTCCCACCGGCGACCCTCCCCACAAACCAGCCACGTCGTTAGCTCCCGCTCATCATCGTTTGGCAATGGTAAAACTGGCGACAGAACCAATTGAATATTTTGAGGTGGATGATCAAGAAGCCTTGTCCCCCAATGTGTCCTATAGTATTGACACGGTCACCCGCCTCAACAGCACGTTCCCGAATGGAACAGAGCTAGGGTTTATTATTGGGTTGGATGCTTTTTTAGAGTTTCAAAGTTGGAAACAAGCCACAGATTTACTTGAAATGTGCCATATGATCGTCTGTTCCAGACCGGGGGGCACCTTCACCCAACTTCAATCTCTGTCGATTCTTCCATCCATCTCACATTCAACCCTTCACGCCCTAGACGAAGAAACCAATTCTCGCCTAGATATCATTTTACCTTCCGGAAGTTCAGTTACCCTTTTGTCTCTCCCTCCTTGTGATGTGTCGGCCTCCCAAATTCGCGAAAACCTTGCCCAAAAACGCCCTATTGAACACTGGTTGCTGCCCTCTGTAGAGTCCTATATAATTCAACACGAAGTCTATCCATGAGCAGCATAACCCCACCCATATCATCCCGTTCTCCAGAACAAGCCATCTTCATCGCCCAAGCAGCTAAAGATAAAAAGGCAGAAGATGTCTTGGTCTTAGAAGTTGGAGATCTCACCTCTATTGCAGATTTTTTCATCTTTGCGTCTGGAGATTCGGAACGTCAGGTTCGTGGACTCGCGTCATTTATTGAAAAAGAAATGACCACGCGCTATCACACCAAACCAGTCATTGAAGGCAAGGAAGCCGCCAATTGGATGTTACTAGACTATGGGGACATCATCGTCCATATTTTTCGTTCTGATATCCGACAATACTACGCCTTGGAAAAAATGTGGGCCGATGCCCCACAAATCACGATTCCGGAATCTGAACACCCGCTCTTACCACCCCGACAATTAGTAGGCGGATAAAATATTTCTCTAGAGGAGAAACTCATGACGAGCTACCAAGAACTTGCTGACCGAGTCCTCAACGGCGCATCGCCCACACGAAAAGAAGCCTTAGAGATTTTGGCTACCCCTCAAGGGAAACTTCTCGATCTGGTGAATGCCGCCTATACGATTCGCTCACGATACTTTGGCAACACCGTCCGATTACAAATGCTCTTGAATGCCAAAAGTGGAGCCTGCCAAGAAGATTGCCATTATTGCTCACAGTCAACAATCTCCGACGCACCTATTGATCGCTATGCACTCTTGTCGCCTGAAAAAATGATGGAAGGTGCTCGTCGCGCTGCAGACGCAAAAGCTCAACGATATTGTATCGTCATTAGCGGCCGTTCACCGTTGCAATCAGAAATCACGCAAATTTCTAGCGCAGTCAAAAAAATCAAAGAGGAAATTCCCATTCAAATCTGCTGCTCTCTCGGACTGTTAAACGGCGAGCAAGCCAGTCAACTAAAAGACGCCGGCGTCGATCGGGTCAATCACAATCTCAACACCAGTGAAGCGTTTCATTCGTCGATTTGCTCCACTCATACCTATCAAGATCGCGTGGACACCCTAAAGCATGCAAAGGCCGCAGGCCTGGAACTCTGTAGCGGCGGAATTGTGGGAATGGGCGAAAAAGATGAAGATTTAGTGGATTTAGCCTTGGCGTTGAAAGAAGTTCAACCCGATTCGATTCCCCTTAATATGCTCTATCCAGTCGACGGCACACCCTTTGGCGAAAAAAATAATTTAACTCCAGCCCGATGCCTTACCATTTTGTGTCTCTTCCGCTTCCTCCACCCACAAACCGAAATTCGAGCAGCCGGTGGGCGAGAAAAAAACCTCCGCTCCCTCCAACCATTGGCTCTCTATGTGGCCGACTCCCTCTTCGTTGATGGCTATCTCACCACCCCTGGCCTTGCCCACAAAGAGGTCTGGGACATGATCGAAGACAGCGGCTTTACGGTAGAAGTAAATTACCAAGGCACACAAAACCCCCAAACCGAAACCTGCTCCGCCTAATCCCTTTTTGCTATTTCCGTACGTTATTACTAGCCGGAGACGGTTAAAATAACCACAGGGTCATAAGGAAACAGTCAGTCACAACTAGATTCATTGACAGAATTTTCCCCGACTCCTAGAATAAAGACAATCATGCATGTCGATACCATACTCTCACCGGATGACTTATCGAAGCTGTGGACTGAACTCGCACAAGACGACCAGCTCCCTGACTGGTATGAGCTGAGTGAACATGGAGAAATCGTCATGAGTCCAAAGCCACATAATCGGCACCAACTCCTGTGTTCGCAAATAGCCCATCAGCTACAAACGCAATTGGGGGGGCAAGCAGTAACAGAAGTAGCAGTCCTGACCACCACGGCTGGTATTCGCGTTCCAGATGTCGTCTGGATGCCAGAAGAACGGTGGAAAATCGTCACAACGAAAGATGGGTTGGTCCAAGCCCCAGAACTCGTCGTCGAAGTCCTATCTCCAGGGAACCGCCAAACTGAAATTAATCATAAAATCCAAGCCTACCTTTCTTCAGGCATTCAAGAAATCCTCGTAGTCGGGCTCACGGGCACCTTGGAGTTCTATCGCCAAGACGGAGTCCATGCCACATCATCACGGAACATCACCCTGGCTCTTCCCCCCTATCTCTTTCAATAAGCTCTCAGACCAGCTAAGAAAACACCTTTCCTCTTTTCTGCAATTCTATCTGACCTGAAATAGCCAACATTTTTTCCAAAAAATGACCTAAAGCCATTGGCACCTCGCACAACTCTTTAAATGACGCTTGGTCCAAAGAGAGACAGCCTAACTCGCTTCGCTCAAACAACGACTGCGACAATCCCAAAGACGTGAACGGCTTGATCGTGCCGCAGGCTCCCAGGGATGGAAAGGTTACTTTTGCGAAAATACATCTATAGAACCCTCTGCAAAAGTAGCGGGATGCTATAGAATAGCCCTCATGCAAACCACTATGAGGTACACGATGAAAACGA